>CAXARX010000788.1:0-25245 GCA_963971425.1 Bryoerythrophyllum caledonicum | reverse complement strand
AAAACTTTAAAATTGAATTGAATTGAAAAATTCACTTAAATTGAAAACTCGATGAGTTATTGTCTACAAGATAAATATTGCAAACGTGATGAGTTAAAATGGACTAAATACGTTTCCTTTAAACACACTTGATACATCACTTGACCTTCTATATTGTCGTGGCAAAGGACACATGTCATACGATCTTATGCACCGGAGACATTTTGTGGCAACCGTGTCGGGATGAGAGGAGTTGCCTTGGAAAAAGGCGAGATTTTTGGCTGCAACTAATTACAGTTTTAAAATGGATAACACTAAATTTTATTCTAATCTTTATTACAAGGTGTGATATGTTTATAGACAGATTACTTATTCTATTAATAATATTTAAGAAGTTTAATCTAAAATCTACTATTGTTCTAGATTTAAAAACTGATAAATCTCATGATCTCAAATGAAGAAGGTATCATACCTTCTCTCACTGCAAACATCATAACTTTTGTAAATCTGCTTCAAATCTCAAATATGATAATGATTTGAGAAGACAACTTAAAAATCTAAATGAATGCAAAGTTACAAGAAGAAAAAAGAAAAATTTAGACTACAATGAGAGGTCGAAGTTCCTAGTCCTCAAAATGGGCGGCAACAAACTCTCCTTCACTCAAAAATCTATAACTTTTGCTAAACTACTTCAAATCTTAAACATGACAAAGATTTGTAAAAACAACGAAGAATACTATGAAGATAGAAAGTTTCAAGTTAAAATAAGCAAAATTAAGATTGTGATGAGAGGTTGAAGTTCCTACTCCTGAAAGTGGATGGCAACGAACTTATCCTTCACTCAAATATTTATAACTTTTGCTACAATTCTTCAAATCAAACGAACCTAAACTTCATGGAAGCGCAACTCAATAAAAAACAAACTCTTTAATTTTAATTCCAAAAATCTATGTACATCAGAAGATGTGAGTGCTAGAAGACTCTGATTTCAACTAGACACAAAATTAAACTCTCAAAATTAACAATTCAACCAGGGAATCTAAAAGTATTCCTAAATGGAGTTCATTTTATCTTATTTATACTACCTCAACCCTTATCTTCCACATCAACCATTATCTTTGACTAAAAGGGTTTCTAAATCACCATTCGTTGCTCAGATTTGGCCCAATCCTCCTATCTTCTACATCAACCTTTATCGTTGACTAAATGAGATCCTCAAATCCTGAACTATGATTCGTCACTCAAATTTGACCTCATCTCTCTATCTTCTTCATGATAGACGATAACAAAAGGAAAAGAGGATAGACTAATTCTAACCTTCGTCTCTCAGCTTTGACTTCAAACACAAAACAAACGGACTAACACACTAACAAATGTTCGTTAGAGGTAAAAAATAGAGCTTCAAATGAAATGTCACTCCATCCGCAAGAATTTGAGGATGCATTTGATAGTCTTCGCGACATACTCCGCAAGATCAACGTTTGTGAAACGATTGACTGGGCCTTCCAATCAACGTTGATGACCACGACTTCTTTCAACGGGCTTTGTCATGGAGTACATGTACTAGTTGTAATTGAGACCTTGTAAAATCCTCCAAAAGTTACTTCACGGCCGACTAGTTCAACGCATCTGACTAGCAACAAGATCATCACGGCTCAAGGGACACGCTAAAGATTTCCGTGTCATCGTAACTCTAGGCGAGGTTGTTTGGACTGTTGAGAAGGTCTAGCCTCTTTTTCTAGAGGTGGAACCCTGAACAGAAAAAAAAAGTTGGTCCGGCAGTTGAGACAGCGAAAACTCAGGCTCTGCCTCCGGTTGAGACTCCTCATCTTGAGACTCCGAAAAAACCTTCTAATTCAACATATCAAAACTCAAATCAAATATAAACATAAGAGAAAGATTACTTTAGTCTAACAAGGCTTTAAACAAATTAAAACTCTAATAATAAACTCAAAGCCTATAGAAGAGGTGTCACGTTGAAGCCTTATAGTTTACGTCATCTTTTTCATCATATCAAAACATACTAAAAGAACATATTACAATACATTTTACACTATGGACACATTTGCAGTGCGACAACGGCACACGTCAAACTAGTGATAAATGGTTTTAGTTTCAAATTTGCGAGCTTCTAGCATACCTCATGTACTCCAATTTATATGGTTTTCGTTTTAGATTTAATTCAATTCTAATCATATTATTGCTTTTGGAATGAAATTGATGAAGACATTAACTCCAGTAATCAACAACATCCCTTTCCACAAATACAAAGACGCAACAAAAATTTGATCTCAATTTCCTTGCAATTTTAACCAATTTTAAATTTTAGCATGTATGGACACCATGTGCATGATTATTACTCTAAAAATGCCACAAATGGAAATATCGTGTTTTGTAGAAGCGAGAAGAAGAAAAATAACTCAATTTTTTGCCTTTATGATGGATTTAAAACTAATAATCTTGAAGACAAATATTAACCCTAAATGCTAGAGGTACCAAAGTTTAGTGTCGACAATACTTTGAAGTCCAATCAAACCTTACCAAGTTACTATTTTAAGTATTTTGTATTTTGTGGAACTTTTTTTTGAAGTTTAATTTTAACTTTATAAATCCGATTTTGAAAATGAATGCTTATGATTTTTCTATTCAAAATTTTGTGCAAGGATGTCTGTTGCAAATCTCAAAATTTTGTGTTAAAAAATTAGCCTCAAATAATTTTGGAGGAAAAAATCACATTAGGAATTCTTTTAAAAGAATTATAGAGTAGATTTTGAGAAGCCGTAAATTGTTTGGGGTTATCAATAGATGTTATGCCCTTTAACTCCATATGTTTTTGGTGTCCAAATTTTTAGATTCTAATGTAAGAAAGAGGACTGAAAGACTTAAAATCACTTTCATAGTTTTAACACCTTTAGATAGAAACGCTAGCCTCTTTGGGTCAACATGAATAGTAAGAGTGTTTGTTTGTCTTGACAATGAGCCAGAGTCCACATAATAGAAGGTCGTTGATACAAGACTATATACCCCTCTTGAGTATAGACTAACACCCCTAAGATCAAACGTCAAAATCTTTCAATCTGTAAGTGATATTCTTGTGTTTTCTTGCTCCATGTAATCTCTAACATGTCTAGTTTGAATTTGTGCATTTGCAATTCCAAAAAAATTGACAAACTAATTAAAATATTCTCTAAATTGTTCAATTTAGAGTACATTCCAAGAAGCTCAAAAGTCGCCTTGGGCATTTAGGAGTTAAAGTGTTGGTAGGTACAAAGGGCCTTGTGATTGTATATTTTTTGTTTCTCATTCATGATTTTCTCCAAACTTAAAAACATATAAATTTAGTTTCATAATAAGATGTCACAATGCTTTAAACTACTAAGGCTATCACAAAATAATTTTAAAACTATCCAAAATATTCAAAATCAAAACTTACTAAATGTAATCCAACACTTAATATACTATTTAGTGTAGTGTAAAGAGGCTTGTGCTAGTATAAAACACGTTTTTTTATAAAACACAATGGATAGTTTGTGTGTCAGAGACACAATATCGCAAACTCGCAATACTTTCTTTTTCTGCCAAGTGATAATGTCAACAATGCCAAATGCTTCATATGTCACCACAATATACTTAGAGGCCTCTTTTGTTTGAATGAGTAATACTAAAAATCTAAAATAGGGTTAGCATTTTGTACCAAATTATTATATTTTCAAAAAAAGGCATATTAAATTAATTATTTGAGAACATCGATACCCTAATATTTTCTTTTATACCATCTTCTTTTTGCTATAAAGAATGATTTTTTCAAAAATGTTGACATTTATTTTTAAAACAAGTTTTGCCAACTATGCCCTCTATTAAAGATCTCTACTATTCCTTTAGAAATGAAAGATGAGTGAATGGAGAGGAGTGGCTAACAAATAAATAAATGAATGACTTTGTAAGGCAACTAAAATCATCGAGGCCCCTTAAATGCATGAGGGAATAAGGAAAAAACCCAAAATGTGTTATAAAAAGTTACTTCAACAACTCTATTGCCGATTGATTAGAAAGAAAAATAAAAACCATGATAATTAAGGTTTGAAATGACCCTAAACTACCAAGGTGAAGGTGGTAAGGTACCCAAACCAAATGGAAAGGTTGGCACTTTGAAACCCGCATGTAACATCTCCTTACCACCTACTCGAAACTAGCCACGGGTTACTTGCCAACTAAAGTGTTTTTTTTTATAAAAAAAATCATGATAAATAGTACTCCATTAAAAAACCATGCATTCCTTCTGTAATCTACAAATGAATGCAAGGATTCTTAGCAAGATGAAGGGATTAATTACTAGAAGGTCAAACTTTCAAACATGATTAATTTATTCATTTGATGAATTTATAACGACTAGTATGACTCCTGCCATTGGCACAAATTTTGTCATCATCACAAAGGTAGGCAATGTATCAAGTATATTTATATAGTATGTTTATCTACACTAGAAGATACCCGCACCAAATTAAAAGCATTTTTTTAACAGCCACGTCTTTTAATAATACTTTTGACATCAGATTTAACAAGTTTTCCTTTAAATATGAAGTAAAAAATAACATTAAAAGATGTGGACATAAAAAAATGCTTTTAATTTGATGCAAGTTTCTCCTAGTGCTAGTATGTTTAAAAGCTCTTGACCAAACTCTTGACAAAAAATTCATGCAACACATTTAGTCCATTCTAATTCTTTACGCTTGCAATATTTATTTTGTCCACCATGACTCTTCAATTTAAAGAATTGATTCTCAAAATGAACCATTTATTTAATTCAATTAAAAAATTCATAACCTTCACATCATATGTTCAAACGCCATGAAACAAAATTTGCGAATCCCTCTTTGTTTGAGAACTTTCCGACGGTACCAAACACTCCCTTGAGAAACATTTGGTTCATGAGATCTCAATTGAACAAAAGAATGAAACAATACACAAACAAAAAAAAATTTTAATTTTTTTTTAAAAATAAAAAAAATAAAAAAAAATAAAAAATTATATATATATATATATATATACATGCACACATATATGTGCATACATATACATACATATGCACATATGATATTTCAATGTGTAGACTAGTATGACTTGTGTTGTTGTCACAAAGTATCTCCTTAACATAGGATTGTATGACCTATAATGTTGTCAAGACCTATGTAGAAAGTCATACAATGTATGAAGCATGTTTATGTATTGTATGTAGTCATCCTGACTCTTCATGTTTGTAATGTTATTTAGTCCATCTTGACTCTTCAAGATTGCTATTCAAGTGAAAGAATTAATTTTCAAGATGAACCATTTATTCAATTCAATTTAAAATTCATAACTTCCACATTGTATGTCCCTATGACCACAAAACAAATCCCGCGCACCCCTCCTTGTCGAGATCTTTCCAATGGTATCAAGAACCTCTTGGGGGACATCTGGTCCATGAGATCTCAATTTCTAAAACAAATAAAACAATCAAACAAACAAACAATCATGGTAATTCCATATATAAATGTATGACCTTTGTTGTTGCTACAACCAATGTCTCCCATGCATAGCATCTTTACTTAGTTTGTGTAAAAGGGCCTTGAGGAAAATCATGCAATGTATGAAGTTTCTTTACGTAGTCCATTATTGAAACGTGCATAAGATCTTTATCTAATTTGTGTAGAGAAGTCTTGAGGAAAGTCACGCCATTCACATAACCCTTTAACTTTTAAATTTATGATTCTTCAAGTTTGTTATTTGAGTGAAAGAATTAATTGTCTAGGTAGATCATTTATTCAATTCGATTAAAAAAATTACAACTTCTACATTGTACTGTACATGCTAATGCCACAAAACAAATTCCATGTATCCTTCCTTGTCGAGAGCTTTCTAACTCTAATTTCATACATAAAAATATCATTGAATACTGATAAGATTGTTCTTTAATATTAGCATTTGAAATTTGATATGATTGGTTAAATTTTTTGCTATATTCAAAATATTAAAAGGCCAAAAAAATTGTTGTCGATGGTACAATTGTTTTCCAAAAATAATAAAATTTCTAAAACCAAAACGGTCTTTAGGTGTTTCTCTTTGAAGTTCTCTTACATAAAGAATTATTTGGATTGATATGATTCAAATTGGATTGAAAAAATAATTTGATTGTTTATTCAATATAGTACTCTCTTTGTGCAAGAAAAAAGTTTTGATTTCATTCAAACTTTGGAATTAAGCCTCGAATTCGCATGAAAGGAATTTTTTTTGCGAATGTAAAGCTCTTTGTTTCAAGAAACCACCTTTGAAATTTCTAATGTTATGGTTATCTACAACTGTGAATTGCTTTGGGACGGAGAATGTAATTTGGTTGCCATTTTAAATTAGCACAAGTAGCTTTTATGTGACAAATGTCGAACTTATAGTTCAACTTCATTTTGACATGTTTAGGCTTGTAATTAATAGGTAGTATGTATAATTTTGGCTACTAGTGAGCATCTAGCATATCAAAGAAATCAAGTGAGCAACATAGAGTGAGACACAAACACATGCACATGGAGATATAATAGTGAAATTAAATGAAATGATTTATTTGAAGAGATGCAAATTAAATAAGAGTGGATTTATGATCCTATATACATCAAAGCCTTACACATATGCACTCTAGGTAATTTAGATGGTGAAGAATACTCATATTCTTTTGTTTTAGAAATCAAGACTTTGCTTTGGCACAAATATTGAGTCGAAATCACAACTTTTAAATTGGGACACAAGGAGTATTTATTTTCAAATAAATAAATTTTTAATATTGAACAACCCTTGCAAAACAAGCTACAACTCTAAAATGATTGTTGGGGCATTTAAAAGTTAACTATTTGTCAAACAAACTATTGATTCAGACTAGCCTCTAGAGAGGACAAATTTTATTTTTTATTTTTATTTTTTTCTATTTTCCAACAAAACATGTTAAAAGTAGAGTTAACTGAGAATGCCGATACATATTGCTTATGTCTTTTAGATGAAGAAATAGACAATTTATAGACTTTTTTTCTTTTTCTTTTTGGTTATCTTATATGTGTTTTGAATTTGAGCAGAAAAATAGTAGTATAAAGTTTATCGAATCTAATTTATGGGACAATATGAGTTATTGAAAAAATTGGCTTTCCATTTTTTAAACTATCATCACAAATTGAATACAAAATACCACACAATGACTAATTTTCTAATTATATTATCATGTTAAAAAGGAAATTTCACAATTAAAATTTTCATTCTAATTGATATGAATTTCTTTAGGTCTCATTTAAAAAAATTATAATAATTTCAAATTGTTACATAACAATGGGAATATTTTTTAACATGTAGCAAGCCCATGACTTCATGTGCTAAAATTATAATATTGAATTTCATTGTTAATTGTAGTGCTAAAAGAAATTGTGGAATATCCTAGTTGCATGGAATTCCATCCGGCCTTTAGGGGCTGACAAACGAACGAGAGGGCTGACAAACGAACGAGGGGGACTGACGAACGAGAAAATAGTGGATGATGACATCATCATATGAAGAATATTGGATGAGAAGGGTTCATCCACCACCTTTGGCGGGGTCTATCTACTGCAGTGAGTCTGTCAGCAGCTTTTTCTTCGTCGCCTCCAACGGAGAATTCATGTTCATAGGGATCATCCTTCGTCAAAGTGCGTTTATCTGCGCTTTACTGGATTTTTGTTTATTTTGGTTTTTATTTTGTTTGCGCTCTCTTCGTCTCCAATCGAGAGCACCATTTGCACTCTCAGATCCTCCACAGTAGCGCCACCGTTGCTGCATTTTCTGAGTCCTTCACACAAGCTTGGTTTCTGGGGAGGGAGCTCGCTCGGCGATGGATGCGAGGGAGGCGGCGAGTGGGATCTCCAAGCCCCCAGCTCGAAGAAAGGTGATCATCGACACGGATCCCGGCATTGGTATGTCTCTTCTCCACCCTGCTGATATGGAATTTCGGGATATATATTCGTTTGCGTGATCCCAGTTTGGGAGTGATGAACTTCTGCTAATTCCGCTTAGGCTAATCGCCACACTTTAATTCTTCTTGTTAAGGACTTCCAGCGCACCAAAGAAGGCATCATTTGGATGCCACATGCAAAAGTTACAAGGGTTTAAAGATGACGGTGTCAACCTGCGTGTACATTTTAAAATCAATATGTTCTCATTGTGCTAGAGCGTACGTTACATTGATGGTTTGTACGAGTGTAATTCTGCAACCTTTTTTTTTTTTTTTTTTTTCAAAAAATAATCGGCTGGTGAACCGTTTCTTTTTGCTGTTTGGGAGTTTTTTTTGTTGTTGTTGTGGTTGTTAAGGTTTTGGAGTGTTTTCATCGTGGAATTCGTTGCTCGGTTATGAAATTGGTTGCAATTTTTTCTGTTTATTTAGCCCGTAAAGACCTAAAACCTGCTCTAGATTTGGAGGATTGAAATGATGCATGATAAAATGCAACTAAGGAGGGATATTTTGAATTTGATGTGTGGATAGAAGTTGTACATTATGATTTTAAGATTCTATTCACAAGGGTAGATTTATGATTGCAATTATTAAAATTTTAATATAATATTTGAAACATAAAATTCATTATTATTTTGTAAATCAATTACAAATAAGGCATTGAAAATTTTGTGGATGAAATTTGTTGTGATTGTTTGAAATATATAGTACTCTTAAGTGTAGTGATTTTTTTGAGATGTTTTGGTTGCTTAATTCTATGAATTGCTTTTTGGAAGTGCACTTTTGAGTTGAGATCTTAAGGAATTTTTGGTGGAAAAGAGTGACATCAAATGAAGCATAATATTTTCTCAAACCATCTCTTTCGAAGAAGATTACAGATGCATGAAGCTATCTTACCGTAGAATTTTGAAGTTTCCTTGCAGAAAGTGCATGACTGGACAGAAAACGAACTTCAATTATGTGCATCAGTATAAAAAACGGCTGGTTATGTACTGTAGTTAGGGGGTAACACGTCATATGTGAGGTGTCAATTTGTCAATGTGCGTGTGGAGGATTGCGAATCTCGCTTTTTCAATGGAATTTGATGTACTTTCGCCTCCGGCACTTGCTTTCCCTGGTGCCACGTGATAGCAATACTGTAGCCTAAAAAGTAAATGTTTTTGACGTTTTAGAAATATTTTATATTTGAAGTTTTTGTCGTATCCATAAAATTTTCCCTTCATATTTTCCCCTTTTTTCGTCTTTTAATTTTCCGAAATTATTTTGGTGACTACCTTAGAAACTTGAAACCTGGAGAATGGAAAACCGAATGACTTGGCAGTTCCGTCAATACCAATCCTTTTTTTGAAAAAAAAAGATTTTTTAAAGAGTAATGAATCAAGTTTTCAATGTAAATCGCTATTTTGATGTTTGAGTTCTCGGTTGACTAATAGACTTGGAAATTTTTTTGTCAATATTATGCAGATGACATGATGGCGATTTTTATGGCATTTCAAGCCCCTGAGATTGAAGTTATAGGACTGACTACCATTTTTGGCAACGTAGACACCGAATTGGCGACGATTAACGCCCTCCATCTGGTGAACATTTTTACTTGGTATTTCGATTCGTCTCTTTTGCCTTCGTTTCTTCTGTGAAGGAGTTTTTTCACATTTTTCTTTTGAGTTGATCTAAATTCACTGTATAGAAACTTTCATCATTGTTGAAAGCATGCAGCTCTTGTAATCTTCAATTTGTAGTTTCTGGAAAAATAAAAAGGTTTCCTCTGCCAACAGTGAGTGATATTTAGAAATATAGGAACTTGAAAATTTTGAACTATCAGAGGTAGAGCTCATCTCCGAAAGAACCTAGGATTCATGGTTTTCGAAATATTAAATTCAATCAATCATATTGTAAGAAGATCTAATTCAGATGGGTCAAGTCTTATATCACCGGAATCAGTGAAGAACATTTTTTTTTGTGTTGGTCAAATAAATTTAGGGGTTATGTCAGATTTTTCTGCTGACTGTTAACTCCCTTGCACATCCTCCCTGTATAAGCTGACAATGTTTATGCATTTGTTAGTGTGAAATGGCAGGTTTTCCCGGACATACCAGTTGCAGAGGGCCCATCAATATCACTACAGGTTTTCCTATATTTCCTTTGGACCAATTCTACGATGATCTTCAGGTGTATCTTTAGGGACAAATTTAGAGCCATTTTGGATACAATTTTCGCTTTTCTTACATTTAGGGGTTTGCTGCTTGACGTCTCCATTGTTGAAGTGCCGATATTGATGTCAATGACTACTACTGTACTATGTGCTTCGAGTGTGATATTGTGTGTTCCTGCAAAAATGATATTCGTGGGTTTTACCCTCAGTTCTGAAAGTTTTTTCAATTTAAATAAACACATATTTTGGTCCGAGGAGTCTTTGGCTTCGCTAATTATCTGCAGTTGCATCAACTTGGTCATTTTTTGGATTCTTGTACAGCACGTGAAACCTCGAGTTGCGTATTTTGTTCATGGATCAGACGGACTTGGAGAAACTCACCAAGCGAAGCCCAAAGGCCAAAAGTCACCAGTGAGTGCTGCAGACTTTCTTGTGGAGAAAGCAGCTGAGTTTCCTGGCGAAGTGACAGTGGTTGCTCTGGGCCCTCTCACCAACATCGCACTGGTTAGTACTTGTTTTCGATTGCTCATTCGCAAAAGAATAAGGTTATCAAAAAAATCAGACTGTGTCAGGAATCACTACAAGAAACCTGTGTTTTGCGTGACGCATTTCAGGTGACGTCTAGATGTTTTCATGCTAAGAAAAACATCAAATGTGACGTCTTGATGTACTCTTTTAGTGTCCAGAAAATATTATCAAGATAGTTTTACTCATGATTCATGGTCAGGTCTGCCTTTGGTCATAGAGAGCCTCTCCGTAAGGCTTCTCAACAGAGAGACCTCATGAATCATGAACAAGATTATCTGTATGACAGCATCTAAAAGTTTCTGAAGCAGTTGAAAACCATGTCAAAGATATGACATGTGAAATCTGTAGTGTACTGAAAATTGTGAATCCAGAACTTGATACAATTGCCTTTTGAATAGGCAGTAGCTCACCACTTGTTCAGAAATTCATATCTCATGGATGTCCTCAATTCCTAAAGCACCGAGAGTCCGCACGTTTTTTCTAGTAATTTAAAATAGGTCATCTATGGACTTTCTTTTATTTAAATTGATTCTATTTTCAGCAACACATGCAATGATCTTCACTGATTCTGACTTTGGTCCCATCTGGAATTGTGTGTTTTTCACAATATGATCGCTTGAAATTATCATTTTAAAACCATTGGATCTTTGGTTATCTGGGCAGGCTATCCTGAAGGACGCTGATTTTGCCAAGAACATTGGGCAACTGGTGGTCCTTGGGGGTGCCTTCAATGCATGTGGAAATGTGAATCCTGCTGCAGAAGCCAATGTAAGTTTGAAAAGGCAAAAGTCCCATTCCAGAAACGTGAGGATCAAGCCCCATTCCACATCATTTATGTAAGATCAACCTGAGGAGTAACTAGTACCAGTATAGCCTGTGCCGTTGGCCCAAAATGTCACCCGTGCATAGAATCGTATAAGTAACAGTCCAGTAGTAGTAGTAAAAGTGGTGTAGTAGTCTCTTAAGTCTTTTTAATTTTTAATTTTTCTAATTATTTGTGGTCATGAATATTTTGAGATCTTAACCTTTTGCAGTGTAGGTCCAAACAAAGTCCGTGCACCCCTCTTCGTTGAGCACTTTCCAACTGTACCAAAAATACCTCTGGCAGACACTGGGTGATATAAAAAACTAACAGCCTCTTTTAATGTATAGATGTCGTGGTGGGTGCTGATCTGTTTATTTGTGTTCTAAGTGACGGGGGTTGGGTGCCGGCGGTTGGATTGCAGATATTTGGTGACCCCGACGCTGCAGATATGGTGTTCACGTCGGGGTTGAACACTCTTGCAATAGGCATAAACTTGACCACTCAGGTGGTTTTTAGTGGTAAGCTCTCCGTGGGCCCTCTCTGGTGTCACATCTTTTGAAATTGCTTGCATGTCATTTGTTGCTGCAAGCTCCAGGGTTCAGGCGGAGGATGCTCTTTGTGCATTTAAACCAATACGTAGGAGTGTGATTTTTGGGAGAGATATTCGGGTACAAGAGCCAAATCTGTTGAGATCAATTTTATTTTTTATTTTTATCACTATGTGCAATTTCAAAGTGAGGTTGTAGACAGTAGATAGTTGACAAACCCATTTTCCTTTCAAAAATTTAGGGCCATATTTATTCAAGCAGGTCATGCTTACACTTAGCTTCCTAAGGTAGGATGATTGTAAACTGATCGTGTACCCGAATAAATTTAGGCAGTAGATAGATGCTCCTTGCACAATGTCCGACACATAGACATTGAAAATTAGGTAATTGCTTCAGGAAATCTACAAATTCCACTTTGACCTTGGATAACTTTTGCATCTCAGTTTTGGACTTCACAAGAGTTCAGCACCAATTTGTCTATATTTGATTAAAACATCAGACCTCATAAACTATTGATAGTTGTTCACAAGCGAATTAGCTTGGTTTACAGTCATCCTACTGTTGGTAACAGGGGTCAGTACAGCTGAGGTTCACATTTTTTCTGTTGCACTGAAATTGTCGGGCAGAAATCTGGATTAATCAGTAAATAAATTCCTTTCCATTTTCTGATCTTGTGGTTAAATTTGCAGAACAAGATTTATTGGAAATAAGGGATTCAGGCGGGAAGTATGGACAATATGTTTACGATTGTTGTCGCTTTTATCACCAATGGCACATAGACTCTGACCATTTCGATGGTATTATGTCAAGAAACCCACTGCATTACAGTGTCCTTGCCGCACAAGTTTTACATTCTTGCAGCTTGAAGCAACTTGAAGCTCCGTGTTTTATCATGTCTTATCTTCAGTACTTCCATACTAGTGTCTTGTTACTGGTTATTGGTCCAAGTCATAGAGTACCTCTGACAAGAAACATCAAGGGTGACGTCTGCCTCATATGCCCATTTGGTGTAGTTAGAACAAATAAACTGTTCAGGTATGTCGTTTTGGTAGACCAAAATTTTTTCAAGCAGAAATCATTTCTGACTCTAAACCAGAGCCTCCAGCATGTTACTGTTTTGGAGAGATTAGGTGAGTGCTAACAAATGTTGGGATATTTTATCATAGGCCTGACCTACGTTTGTTCATGTTTACAGGTATTTTTCTTCATGATCCTACCTGCATGGCAGCACTGCTCAATCCCTCGCTTTTTACCATTACAAAGGGAGCTGTGCGAGTTGAGACTCTTGGGCGATGCGTGGGCCACACTCTCCTGGATTTCGGACTGAAAAAGTACGTTGATATGCACTATCCTTGCAACCTCTGATCTGTACACATCTGATTGCAAAATTTCCACGTCAAGTTGTAGGACCTCTCTAAAGTGGAAATTTTGCAATAAGATGTGTACAAATCAGAAGTTGTATTACTTTAGAGAGTATTACTTCAGAGAGGTCCTACAACTTGACACGGAAATTTAGTATACCTACGTTACCCCAAAGAACCTAGCATCTCAAATCCAGTCTCATGTTAATTAAATTTTTTTTAAAGCAATTTTGGTCAAGCCCTTATGGGTTTTTTTTGGTTAGAATTTCTCTCCTTTTGGACCAACACATACAATAGTTTTCACTCATTCTATTATCGTAAAATATGATCCAATGTACACTATCTTCCTCACAACATGATCTTCTCACTTCGTCATTTTTACCCCTTCATTTTTACCCCTGGAACGTCCCGTTTCAACACTGATTCAAAGATAGTTAAAAAGTCAATGTGAAGATCACGTCGCTGGAGTTACATTGACCATTTTTTTTATTACGAAAGTTAAGATCGTTTTTCAGTCCTTTCTTTTGAAATTCAAATTAAAAATCTTAAATTAGTGCAGAGTAATAAAAAATTATTTTAATGAATTTGAAATAATGTGCACTTTGAGATGTTATAATTTCTATAACTTGATTCTACTTATTTTGGAAACTCATGTTTAAACTCACTTTTTGAACTAAGAATAAAACTTGACATAATCCAATTTTGATATTAAAAAGAAATGATAATATCTTATTTGGAAGGTCCAATCGTATAAATGCAGTTTGAGAATAATTTGAATCTGTTCATCATCCACCATATGGACACAGGCGTGCTAAAGGGTTGAAACCATAAATCCTCGGATTTCCAGTAATTCTTACAATGACCTGCTGACGGTACTGACACCTCAATTTTGTTATTTTAAAATTTTTAATTAATTTTTCTTGACAGTTGGGTGGGGGACAACCCCTGGATTGGCGTACCTCCAATCGACGTTGGAATCACGGTTGATTCTGATGGCGTTCGGAACCTTGTAAAGAAATTCCTCTGCAGCAAATCATTTTAGTGCAAATTTTGTATTGGGACGAATGACTCCTCACATGGAGGAATTTGTAGCAACAGCTATGACCAGATTTGGAACTTATCGTCAGCAAGAAGTGCAAGTCTGAATTGTGCAAGTCACGAAGAGATAGTCTGAATTGTTACAGGTCACTTACAGGTTTTAAGAGAGCCTTTCTGTAAACCATATCAATTGAGTTGGAACATTAAGCCCCACATATTTTGGCATGTGCCTTTTGCAGTTCTTCCAGTTGATAACTTTGCCTGTATTGTTGTTTTATTGCTTTGCTTTGTATTATTGTTGTTTTATTGATTTATTGCTTTGCTGTTGCAGCGATTTGTCTACTTCATTGCAATGTCTTGCTGTGTTTTTCAATGCACCCTGAACTCTCACCATCAGATTTTGTAGACAAGTGTAATGATGTGGAATTTGACTAGTGGGAACTCTAGATCCAGCGTTTAAAATTAAAAAAAAAAACTTTTCTGGCTGTATTTCGCCAGATATCTTTACGAAACCTGGCCTGTCTTCTTTTCTGCAGATACCTAGATAGCGAGATTTTGTGAGAAAACTACCAGAATAAGAAAAAATTCTGTCAATGTTGAGCGGAACTCTATCAACTTTTGTTGGGTTCACTTGCAATCATTCATGTCACAAATACGTAAGCAAATGCTAGAAAACTCTCTTTCGGTCTACAAATTCACCAGGCCTTTCGGCTTGCTCACAACACTTCCAAAGCTCTAAACCCTAAAACTGTCCTAAATTGCCCAATCTTCAACGGATGAAAAGAAAGAAGATGAACAGCATCAAGCTCGTACGAAGGATTCATCCAAATTCAAAACTCTTCGCCGTTGATTGTTGGCGGGGAATGAGTGGGTTTGGCGGGGAATGGGTTTAGCATAAGTGAATGCCACCTACTCTTCTTCTTCATGAATTCCGGAGTGAATGTCTGGTGATTGAGAATTTTGTGCAGACGCGGGCTTAAAGGACGCGTTCAAGGTTGCCGTAGAATTACTGGTGCAGGGCGGATTTCACAGGACGGAGGTCAGTTGTGGAGGAGGAGGTTAGGGTTCGTTCGTGTATGTGGAGGGGTGCATTGTTGCACAAGGGACACGTGAGAGAGATTGTGCTGCGATAGTGCGAGAATTCGACAGGCAGTCTACGATGTTCACACTTTTCTTGGTTTCTGCTTCTTTAATTTTTTTTTTTATGATCGTAGGATTTGGTGTATTAAGATCTCATGCACGTCATCACGTAGCATTACTCGTTCGGAATTCTTCACTGGGAAGAGTCGAAGCTTTGAGAAAGGACGAGTCGAACGTGGTTTGAAGGAGGTATTCAATTCGTCAGTGCATCTTTTCACTGATAGGGACTCATGCTATTAAGTGGCATTATACTGTTTCCTTTTTCAACTTTGTTCAATAAAAAATTATGAAATCGAGACGACTTTCCCGCCAAATCTCCGTATGATTTTTGACCATAAACATTTTCCATATCTGATTTCGTTTTATTTTAATCAACCTAGATGGCGTTTTTGGTTTCCATTCCCCTCGCGAGCCTCGGATTAGTTACCACCTTTGACATCTTTCATTTTAGGATTTGTTGATTTGGGGAATTGCTGCAAACTATCCTAGGGTTTTTCCTAGGACTTTGCTTTAGTTCCTTTTGCATCTCGGCGGGATGGTACGCATGCCTGTGATTAATAAGATTGTATACATGGATGATCTCTGCTGCAATTGACGATGGTGTCTTCAGATATTCTTCTGTACATCTGCTTGGAAAAATTGGGCTGATGTATAAACGCAGGAGGAGGCAATGGACCCTTCCAACGGCATCCAAGGTGCCTCGCAACGAATTTAGAATCGAATTAGATACTGGGCTCTTCGGGCAATATGGATCTGTGAATCAGTCTACTCTTTCGATTTTAGAGAGAATTTGCTAGTTTATTTTCCTCAATGACCAAAGAGCCTGGGTTGGGCTTCATATCTTCTGTAGCAGTTCTGAGTAGGTCTTTTGTGGACTTCTTCCGCTTAAGTTTACTTGGTTTCGACCAACACCTTCGGTGATTCCGGTGATATGAAATTTGGTCCCGTCTGAATCACAGTCTTCTTAACTTGATCAATGGAACTTGTCATTTTAGAACCCTGAGTCCGTGGTTCTTTAGCGATTAAACCTGTCTTTTACTATCTCTCTTACCATCGTGTTCAAACAGTCGTCAGATTTTGTCGGTTTTTTTTTCTGTGGGTCGCACATTAGAATGTGAATTCGTCCTTGAGACTTAGATTGGAATCGAATAGGGCTTTGCTTTTGAGAATAATTGACATGGGACAACTTGGAGATCGATGTATCACGATATAATGTAGCCTCTGTGTCGTCATGGGATGCAGAGCACTTGGACGAGACATCCATCGGACCTCAGAATCATGGCGGAACCTTCAGTTATGGTGGCATCACCAGCCGCTGGACCAGTAACCGGGTCGAGGGCCCGTGAGAATGCCGAGAAGGCAACGCTGGGTGCCTAACGGAATATTGGCAAGAGCTGATGAAACAATTAAACCTGTGGCCCCTCCTCCAGCGTATCAGGTTAGTTTACCTGCCATTTTCCACAATAGAATGATGCATTGGATGTACAAGAAGGCCAAATTGGGCCTCTCGTATTTTTCAGCACACTTTTGAATTAATCCTCTTTGCTCCCTCACCGACACATGCAACATCCTTCATTGATACTCGTGATTTAAAATCTGGTGGTATGATAAATATATTTTTCACCATATGATCAATTGAATTTGCCACTTTAAAACCATGAATCCTCTGTCCTTGAGGGGTTAATTGGAGAACATAGTTTTCTGTCGACTGAACTGCATGAATGCCATGTTTACAGAAGAAAGTTGTGGTGGAGGTTCAAGAGGAACCTGAAGAAGAGGAGGTTTTTCTACCACAGGGCACTCCAATGTTGACGGTTGCAGGTGTAGAGCTGCCGGAGAGTGCAATTGGACCTGCATTGGAGTTTCTTGAATTCTGTGCTGCATTCTACAAGGTAAGTGGGTACTACGGTCAGCGATTCTGCGGAAGTTGTGTTTTTTGGAGGTCGTATTTATTGCACCTGCTCAATAATGACCTAGTGAGTGGAACAGACCCAGATCCTTTCACTTTGGGTGTGATTTCTCATGAGTTTGTAATAATGGTGGTTGCAGCACTGGGAATGAAAAAAACAGAGGGAGAGAAAGCACTGGTCGAGGCTGCCAAAGGATGTAGTGTGAAAAAAGGTGGCCAGTGCCAAATTGTACAAGTCCATGTGCGTCTTTTGAGTGTGATACTTTATGCAAGCGATGAACCGTAAGTGTATTTACTCATGCCCAATGCCTGCCATAGGTTGTTATCTTCGCTTGCATGGAAGTGCTTATATTATTGACCTTGGTCTCCATGTGGGATTTTCTCCTACAAGAAAATTGTCAGACAGTTCATTCAAGCGTTGTTACAACTGAGATGTGTTCGAGCTTGCAACCTTTATACAACCTTGTATTTTGAGGTTCTTGAGATCATGAAGTCAACGTGTTAAGTTATGTGTATAGTTTATTTCACCCAATTGACAGTCAATTATACTGCTTGACATTCTCGCAGGCAAAATATTTCTGTTAGTGCCAAGTGCAAGAGTTCATGGCTCGATGTTTTAAAAAAGTATCTGCACAAGAAAGCACACTCTCATCTCAAGAGTTCACAGGTGAAGGACACAGAATCTGAGGAAGGCACAGCTAAGGAAGCAGATGCCAAAGAAGCAGAAGGCGAATGCTCCATTGAAGTCATCTACACCACAGGTGGAATCAGTGGCATCTCCTTCAAATTCAACTGTGTCTCCTGTTCAAGAAATGATGCTCAAGTTTGCTGCAGCGCTTGAGACTGGAGCTGATGGTTATCAATCCCTTGATGTTGAGGAGAAGCTGCAACTTCTCAATTTTCTTTGCACGAAGTTCTCAGCTCAGCGTGTTGCCATTCCTTTTCCTATCCGGATCCTGATCTACAAAGTCCTGTCTGCTGCAGCATCAATATACTTCATGTTTAATTCTGTTGTGTACTTGGCTTTGTCCATCAGTGACATTTCAGTGACTGTCTGCCCTCCAAACAATTGACGCTCCATAATATGACGATATCGTTGTATCAAGTTCACCTTATTGTTGGAGCTTTCCAACCATGTCATAATAGAGAGGGACAACTGTACTGTGCTTGCCGAGCATCAGGATGACGATTAATCAGTCCTAATTGTTTGACTCTGTAGGCGCGCATAGATTAGTTGATCAGGCCTACTATTTTGTAACCCTAAACTCTTAATATCTTATAGATTTTCTGACATTCGTAAAACCTTGGTCGATGCATTTCATCAATGCTGGTAGCTGGTTCAAAAATACTTCGCTCTTTACAGTGTAGTTGTGTCTCTGACAGTGAAAAATATGAATCGACTGGATGTGCGTGCAGGGTCATTCGGGGGCATATCGAGAGGGTGATGTCTGAGCATGACGAAATTAGAAGAGAAGAGAGAGAGAGATCCAAGGCCGCCAAGAAAAAGGTATTTTCATGTTCATTTTCGAGTTCACACTGCCATTCATTTTAGTCAACCACCTCGCAGCTCGTTTGACGCATAATTGCGTCGATGTCTTCTGAACAGCTAGCGTGATGGTTGATTTTTTGTCCCCGTGCAGATGAAATTGAACCAAGAGAAGCAGAAAGAGAGTCTATTGGCAGGTGGTAAAAGTTTGCTTCATGAATCCGAAAATTTTGCAAAGCTTAGAGCGGATGCATTGAAAGTATCAATCTCTGAACTCAACGCTCCGAAAGATCCTGTTTCAGAAGGTGCCTTTCTGTGGCCTCCCCATATACGCTTCATATCTACCTTCATTATCAGAAAGTCTTCGAAAATTTACTCTTAATGTACTATTAAAGAGGACTCCCGGAACAGCTAGTACATGTGACCAGATATATATAAGTGTAATACATATTGTCTGCGTAGTTTGAAAGCCACCATACCTGACAGCCAATATAATTTTATCCGGTTGATAGAACCGAATCATTTCCGTAGGTGAAGCAAGTCGCTAACTATCTTGAGCCATTTGTGGGATCAGGGGATAAAAGATGTGATGCAGTCAAGACCGAGGCAGTAGTTTGGGATAGCGGAGCACGTGCAGTCTGGAAACTGAAGGGAGGGAACGATCGAACAGCCCTAGCCCTTCAAGTATTAATCATTACTTCGTGAACGTGGTGCTTAAACGGTACCAATAAATTTTCTTCAAACTCATGTCTTGTGATCATCAGTAAGGGAATGTCCTTCTTGCGTAAATAACCAAGGACTCATGGATTTAAATGACAAATTCAATCGCATCTACAACATATAATTCAGATGCAAGAAGATTTTATATCACTAGAATCATTGCATATCCCGACACAAAATTATCAAATATGAACCGGAGAAATTTAACACTGGAGCTTGCCGCCTTCTTGGTCCTTTAGGTATTAATAGTTGGTTATTATTTAATCGTGAAAATTTCTCGATGAAAGTTAATAGTTTTGACGTCTTCAATCTATTTATCTTGAGGGAGTACTGGCCCGGTTCCATGTTGTATCGAATTTTCACGAAATCTTGTTGTATTTTTCAGATTAACCTTCGTTGACGGCACCCCAACCAGAAAAGTGGAAAGTGTACTCTCAGAAGGATCAGGAAACTCTTGCACTTTTACCTGAATCAGGAAGAAAAATGGTCGAAGAAAAGCTATCAAGCGATATCAATTGAAACATTAGATAGCCATCCGGTTACGGCAGCCGATGCTGGAAATGATTCCACGGAAGTATCTCCTGAGAACGCTGATGCCATCTTTAAACAAGAGCAGTCGTCGTCATCTTCAGATGATAGCGGGTCGGACCAAGAGTCTGAGCCGGAGCTGGAGCCTGAGATTGAGTAGATAGCATCACATCGAGAGGCGACTTTCTTAGGCTTTTGAAGGAGTGTTAAAGCTAAAATTGAAGCTGTGTACCGTACTTCATTCTCAGTTCACCCATTGAAACAAATTCGCAGGTGGATATCATATTTATTTAGAGGATAGCATACCCTATTGTAGTGGATATGTCTGGGCGGTTTATGATTTTTGTGACTGGATTCAGGGGCATAGATGAAATTCAAGGGGACATTTTGTAAATTTTCTAGTTCCCAATTCAACGTTCTTTTTTCTCTGTTTTACTAAACACTTGACTTCAAAATTTCAATGTCCATTTCAAAAATTCGAGGTGCAAGCCAAAGTACTTTCAAATATGCATACCATGCAGCACAAACAAATAGCTAAGTACTTTATCACTTCTTGTTCGGAAGCAATAACTTGCAAGTGTAATTTTGATTGTGGGTCTCCGTTGTTGAGAAACGCCGTGCTGAAGAAGTTGTGAGCATTGCTTGTTGCAACATAGGCAGGTTCAGATATTTTTCATCCTAGTTGACATCTGAAGAATGTATCATTCGAATTGTCGTTACAGTTCAAACTCACCAGTCCAGCTGTCGCCGTCCCTTGGTGAGTGAATAGGGAATCATGAATAAGTGGCAAAACTGGAGGGGAAATATGGTTTATATGTGTTAAAGGACGGCATGGTGCATGTCAGTGAGGGAATTTGATCTCGGCACTGTCGATGTTAATTGATTGATAATAGCACATCAATGTAAACAGCAATGATAATAGCAATGCTTAGTAAGTTGACCTTTTAAGTGTACAAGTGAAATGCTCATTTGAAAGTTTGACATTTACATATTCACGGTAATTTCTAGAAACGTGCAAGTGTCAAATACATTGGAATGGTCATACATACAGAGAAGATTGAATTTTTCCAATTCATTCAATAGGGTCATGAAATCTTACATCTTAAGGTAGCATAAAGTCAAGTATACTTATTTACAATAAATTAGCTTAAGATGAGATTGTCGTACTATTCTAAATGGATGTGATTCTTGAAACTTGAGTGTCACATGGGATTTGATGTGAGCAAACTTTTGATGTAATCAAGTTCTTACAAAGAATTAGAATTATTTTGTTTTATCTATTTATAGATAGAGGGACTTGAATATTTAGTTTATGATTCCAAGAATCTATCATTGTATCCATCTTAAATTAATGTACTAACAATAAAATCACAACAATTCTTTCCCATCAACTTGTGCAGGTCTCCAAAAGTTACTCCAACGATATCTGTAATGCAATATGAAGACACATGTAATTTTTGTTAGCAATATGTTTTTATTCAAAATAATCTTACATGTACAAAGGTCAAATAATTAATATACCTAAAACTAAGTCATTTAATTTTCAAAAATGATATAGATTCATCATAAACTAAACTAATTTAAGTAAGAGAGATTATAACCCCGTTGTAACCATAGCACTGTATTCAATATGAGTCTTCCTAAAGAGCCAAAAAGTTTATTCTAGAATGTTCTTATTGATTCAAGCATGTTCATAAACATTGTGATGAATATTTTAACAAGTTAATTTTTTTGAATGTTGCAACCAACGATTATGTGACCTGTGGCAAAAAATGATTTGATCAATCTTTAAAATAATCATATTCTTACGAACCTGCTATGATTATGATATATTAATTTAGTGTTATGTCCTACAACCTTCCTCAATCTTTCTCAAAGACTATACTTACCATAAATTTTTCCTGAAAGCGTAGTTAGCATCACTTCCCCTAAACAGACTCTTCATTCACACAGACCTCTTCATTCACACAGACTCTTCATTCAAGTTGCCGGACTTAGGACAGAGTTTCTCTCCCCACAAGGTTTTTGCGGATGTAAAAATGACCAGCTCTAATGCAGTAGCATAGGATAGAATCAAATCGGAATCGGAAGAAAACATCTTACCCCTTAAGGAATGCCGTCGGTGGAATGCACCGGCTCCTGTTGCACCGGGTTCGAAGTTTAGTGCCAGGCGATTCATGAACGCCGGAGTCCAGGCGAAATCCAACGCCATTCCTCGCCGAAGGTGCAAAAGTCATCAGGAACGAGATGAGCGCACTTACAAGAAGAGGCACCGTCTTGATCACCGTCGAGCTCAAATTCTTGAAGAAACAGGTCGATACCGGATCCGTGAGGAGCGACCAGTGCCGCGAAAGCCGCCAAAGACATGAAGGCGTGCACAAAATCGAATCGCGAACTTTGTATTTTTTCCCGCCCGAGAGAATAGTACTTGCCCTCCACCCCAGGAATGTCCGCCTCCTCGAAGGCAGGGCTCCAAAGAGCCCTTCGTTGTCACGATGCGGTAGTAAACCTAACACAACATTCATCAAATCATAGTCAGCATTTGGAAATTATTCTCGCTCAGCGTCAATTTAATGCTTTTCCAAAAGTTTTTCAGTTTATTTTCGCAGTTCAACGACACAGGATGTTGGAAAAGAACAGATAAAAATTGCAAAATTATTTAATCAGAAAGCGGTCCAGACAAACTTGAATATGTCCTCTGTAAAACGTTGGTGTAATTGTGTATTATGGCTACCGGAAATGTACAGATGCTGTAGAATCACTTAGCTATTTCATGGAGCCATGTTGCACATCGTGAGTCAATGCATTTAATTGGAATAATTATTCTACCATTGATTATAAACATAGCATTAAATTGAAAGTTTTAACAATTGCCACAAGGGCGGTCGCACAAGAGTTCTCGATTCAAGTTCTAGCTGTGGAAATCTACATTTCAAGGAAAAACTGCTCAACTCAATGGAAATTCGATTACCTTGCCGGTGGTTTGGAATCTTCACGCTGTCCGTGAAGGTAGAGATGGCGATGATGGCTCCGAATAGACCGAGCAGCGTCCCAGTCACAATTTTTTCGGAGTTTCCACAATGGCCGTTGTTGTGGCGAGCGGCGCGATGACTTGGAACGTCAGGAAGGTACTGGTCGGAAGGACGTTCGAGAGCTGCGATGAGGAAATCTTTCGTTGATTTGGTACTAGTGGCTTTAACAAATATGGCTAGATGAGGCTGCCATGCCGAAACACTTCCTGATGAGTGGAGTGATCTCTTGGATTACTTCGTACACCTTCTTGATAATGTTCAACCACGTACTGGAATCTTCGTCGTTCAATCTTCTCCGAGTTTTCTCTGTGCTGGATGACGCAGCATCCCCTACCGCAGGTGTTTCTGAGCTCATGTGCGCTCGCAATTCAACAGAACTTAAAAACTGGCACAGTGCAGCAAAAACTCGATCAATCGAATGGAAGTAAAACATGAATCTAATCACCGAAACTAATTATACTCAACGTCAAAATGAAGAATAGGCATGGAAATAAATCATTACAATTTTAGATTTCGAAATTTACAACAAGGCACTGTACGTCCAACAAATACTCAATCAATCGCAACCTAGAATTGAAACAATGAATCCAATCACTGCAACTACGTACGAACTGCATTAAATCTCTTGATTAAGAATCTCAAAACTGAAAACGCACTTCAATCACAACAAAGTAAAACATGAATTGAATCGAATCACCGGAACATTCAACATCAAATGAAGGCTACGAACTGCAGTAAGAGAATCTTAGAACTGTCGAGTGTAATCCAGCCAGATCTCGATTAATCGCGCGCAAAATTGAATGTTAAGCTGCATGAAGGTTTCATTCAGAATTTAGAACGGCACAATGCATCAGCAGCTCGATGTACGTCGAAATGAATGTCAAGAGGAGACGGCGAACGAATGACACTAGTTGGATTAAGAAACCTAGAACTGGCACGATCAAAAAACTCCAAGGAAGGAAACGTGAATCGAATTGCTGCAAACAACGTTACTAGAAGATTTCCTAGCTTAAGAAGTTTATGAAAAATGTTTCATGAATGGATAGTTGACCAGTGCATTACCGCTGATCAAGAGTGGAAGAGAGTCGCAATTGCATGTGGGGGAAGAAGATGCAGTACAATTACAAAGCAAAGAATCCGGAATTTATACCACCGAAGATGCGAATTGCAATTGAAGACTCAAATGAAGGCCAGGCTAAGCCAGGACTGTCGCGTACGCAACTCTTCATCCTTCCATTGCGACGGCATTCATCCACTGATTCCGAAACCGTGTTTCATCCGTACGGTTCTGCTGTCCCAATTTAACGAATTTCGCTTATTTTAGTCTTGCTTTAGATCAGTGACACCATCCACACATAAATTCAGCTTGGGGTTTGGGAAAGCAGGCAAACGAATTGCAATTAACTTGTAGTGCACAGTACTCAAGCTCTCTCCTAAGCAAGCGTCGAAATGGCTCACATACTCCACATGAGGCAAATTAGGTTGGGTCACGGTGTCTCATACTACTGCTCTACCAAAATGCAAAATGCAAAATTACTCGATTGGCTATGTCTTTCTCACGTAATCAGCTGTCCATTTTCTTCACTCACTTTGTAAGTTACAAACTCAGCAATTGCTGTCCAAAAGCTTGCATCTCGGGAGTCACTGTTGTGCAATCTCCACACAACAATTTTGAACATTAATATTGAACGACTTCAACGTGCTAAAATGACATTGCAATTTTGTTCTAACATGCATGTGTGAAGACTTCGTCGATTGTGCCATCCTTGAATGAGAGCAACTCTAAATTGCACTCTGCAGGTCATTAAAAAATTTATGAGGTATATATGTGATGTAGTTCTCCACAAATATCACTCAATTAGACTGTGAATATAATAAGTAAGCCACTCACAAGTTACCATTAATGGATTGTGCAATCATGATTTGTAATTAAGAAGAAAAGATAGACTAGTGCTTTGAGAATGAATAGCAATTTGGGAAAAACACTACTTGAAGTCTATACATATGATGAGACATAGATTTT
>CAXARX010000787.1:0-16589 GCA_963971425.1 Bryoerythrophyllum caledonicum | reverse complement strand
ATCACTCATTGAATGGCAATAATCAATTAAAGTATGATTGCAAATTAGGCAATAGTCAATTTATAAACCAGCAATAATCTTAGTTCATTGTCTTGAGAAACATTTCTCATTATTCATTTATTATGGCAATAGTCGTAATGTCAATTGTCTTAATTTTAATTCAAATCTTTAATCATCATGTTTGGAATCTTTTGTATGACAACCTTGTCATTTCACAAGTCAATAGCCTTAAGCATTTTCATCAATGTTCATTAATTAATTAACTCTCAAGTGTATTGATTACATCATCAAGTGATAATCTTACAATTGTGATGGCTATTGTCATAATTAATTATCTACCGCCAATGGATTTTGCATCTTCCATTATTAGTTTCTCATAATTTTCTACACATTGGCTATGATTTCTTTATTTATTTCTAAGTCTATAGCCTTTGCTTATTTAAAGTCAATAGTCTTATAACTTGTATTTCAATTCTTTTGACTATAATCTCATTCTAAATAACTTTGGCTATAAGCTCATTTACTAATACTGAATCTCACAATGTCTATAGTCCTTATTTTAATTGACTTCATCACATGATTTCACTTAATCCTAATTACGTACAATCTGAATTGTCAATAGTCAATTATGTATCAAGCTTCTTGCTCATTACTTTGTCTATTGTCTATTCCTTCAGAAGTAAGTCAATATTCATTTGTCTTTGTTTCTTCACTTCATACACATCTTGTAATATTTCTTCAAATTGATCTTCATAAAAATCTTCTAACTTAAGACTCACATCTCATCAGTTTCATCACATAAAATCTTCTCATTCAATCATACTCAAACAATGGCTTAACCAAACATTATCATCTCACACAACAAAGAATTCTATCAATTTAATGATTGACATTCACTCAATTAATAATCACTCAAAGTATCATGCACAACCTTGCAATGATTTGTATAAACTGAAAATGAAATCAACCTACCCGGTTGCTCACAATCAAACTTAAAATGATTTCCTAATCATTCATAAATGATCTCACATTATCCCAAAAAAGAATCTCACACACAATCATACAAAAATAACTCAATTAAATCACACACAAAAAGATGATCACCGAGAAGGCATAAAAATGGAGTCAAACCACACTTGGTTGCTCAAAAAAATAATTACAAGGGAAAATCCCTTTATACATGAAAACGAAAAGCAACTAACTATAACTTCCTCCACTAATAACCGTCTATAGCCTTTCCTGGAAAATAACCACTCAAACGGTCAATCACCCATCCGTTCATATCTTTTGATCATTCATACTCGTTTTGAAACCAAATTTCAAATAAAACATCAAAAAAAAGTCATTTCACACACAAACTTGAAATTCATACAAACAAATCATAGAAATCAGATGACATAACCCCACCGATAATTTGTTGACATCCCTGTCAACGTTTTCGACTTGAACTGCCATCATTCTGTTTCGACTTGCGCTCCCAAACAATTGCACGCTCAACTCCAGCTTGAATCTCTTCGTCTGCAGCAACTGCAACTGCGTTCTGAGACCGTTGATAGAGGAAGAACTCCTCAAAAGGGGCCAAACCTCGTGTGTCGAAACTCATTCACCAAACTGGGATGAGCGCCTGCAATGAAATGAGTCATGGCCGTGGCCTCCACCATACGGCTATACCGAGTACAACGGTATTGCATCTTTACGAACAGCCACATCTCCATGTTACCCAGCTTATAATTATTTACATCTATGGTCACGCTCCAATCTTTGCACCACTGAGCTAGAACAGCAGCAAACGGAGCAGCACGGAAACATACTAGATCGTGATGGAATTTGTGACGCTCGAAGAACTGGCTATAAGCTTGAGTACACTGCTCAGAAGTATGAAAACTGCCGTCGATCACCGGCCAGTTGTACTCGATGCTATCAATAGTCGAATTGGGTGCCCATTTATACCTCCGAGTGCAGGGACAAAACCTGGGGTCTTACTTCACTGCAACAGGGGGCTCCGTGCTCCTATTCTCTTTCAAGGATTGACTTTGGATTTGTCTATCCACAGCCTTGCCTTCAGTGCGGGAGAGTCCATAATCTTGAAGCACCTTGTCTTTAGCCTTCCAAGAAATGATAGGTCTCTCTAAACTATCATTGAATAGGGCATCATAATTACCCAAAAACTGCAAGTCTAACGGCTTGTCTAGAATAGTAGAACGGGCAATAGGCAAAATCGGTATCTGAGCCTGGGAGTCCGCCTTAAGCTCTGACTGGACGAGGTAGGAAGAAGGTCGCTGGTTTAGCCGCATCGGTCCAGTCGTAAGGTAGAGCCGTTGAAGCATTGACGAAGAACTCGAAATGTAATTCGTGGGTTGAAGCTCACAATTGTCAATCAGACTCTGTCGAGCCAAACTATAGTCTACCGTTGATTGTAAACGGCTATAATCACTCATAACTCGAATCTGGTTATCTAAAACTTGGTGCCAACCCATTAACTGATCAAGAGAAGCAGTCTGGATTTGAGACCGAATAGCTTGATCATACTGCTCTAAAATGCTAACTCTAGTCCTAGAGATTGAGAGAGTAAGCTCTCTCTGCTGATGTAACTGATCCTCTAACTGGGAATAATAAAGTAGAGAATGGACTTCAAAATCGCCAATCACTAGAAGCGCAGAAAATGGATCTAGCAACTTAAGGTCACCCCAGACTAAAATTTCTACAAAAAGAGTCTGCATGCCAAAGGAACAAGATTCCGCCCATAGGCTATCAAATTCTGCCTTGTCAATAGTCTGGCATAAGTTGAATTGTGAAAGAATGAGGAAAAGGTCACGCTGGTGATCATACCGTTCAAACAAGGATTGGGAAAAGCATAAGAGTTGTTCGCGTTCCCACAGCTGTGTCTTGATGATGAGCTGCCAAGTTCGATTGTCACTGGCCATCGATGAACAAGACGGTGGCACCGGTTCTTGAATGGATGTTGTCTGCGTTAGTACACTAGCTTGATCTGGTTCCACGGCAATTGTTTGTGTACTCTGCTCCGCCGTGAGAACATCTTTCGCAGTCAAGCTCATTGTTAGTTTGGCTATCGCCTCTTGATCGTAACGATGCTTGACTACGTCCTCGTTATGCTGAGTTTGGGTATCGGCAACAGCTTTCTTTGCTAGGCCCAATTCTGCCTCGATGCGATGTTGAGCTTCCCGTACCTCCACTAACGAGGTTTCTCGAACTTTGACCAAATCGTTTGCAGCCTACGTTCGTGCGGATTCAGCAGTCAGGAGGAGCTTTGTCGTTTGATGAAGCCGCTCGGCCTCCTCGAGTTGGGTTCGCAAAGTCGCAACAGCCGCCTCTGATGCGGAAAGTCGATTTCGAGCTTGTTGTACGTCGCTGAGCAAGCCCTCAATTACTTGGTCTTTCTCCAAGGACACCTCCTTTTGCAACCCGTCCATTAGCTGCTTCATGAGGTAACTTGAGTCTGCTTCAGGAGCAGCGGGGGCAATAATCTTAATCGTTCGCGTGCTGGTGCCGGTAGAGGTATTGGCTGTCGAAGGCGCTCCATCGCTAGCTATAGTTGATGTACGCGATCGTTTCACCGCTCTGAATTGGTCAAGTGGTGCATCGATAATCTGGACCTGGTCATCTTCCTGGGTTAAAGGCTCCCCCATGAGAGGTCTATGGGTAGTACGTAACTGACGCCTGACACGCCTCATATCTTTATACACCATCGAAATGATATATTTAGCTGACTGGACACACACATCTGATTTAGCCCTAAGTAGTTCCTTCTTGAGAAGGAGAAAAAGGAGTTGAGTCCAATCAACTTTAATGCCTTTAGAGGCTGAAATGGCCATCATAATCACAATCTGATGTAATTGGGTGGGCAAATTATCTAGGCAAAACTGCATGTTTATGAAGGCAAGGTAATCATTCCAAATTCCTTCTGCTTCCAGGAAATTCCATGTTTCAGTTTCGGAATCATAGCATTCCGCACGGCCTCCCGGGAAGATTTTCTTCCATTGGGCCTCAGTTGGGACCTTGAGCTGATCCAACGGAGTCACCTCGTCAAGTTTAGGCAACTTGAATAGTCTACAGAGAGATTAAGTGGTAATCTCTATGTGACAATCATCAACATGTGTAATGATTTTGTCTCGGTGTACAACAGCTGCTTTCACAAACGTCTTAATGACTTGCTCCTGACTCATTGGAGCATAAAGCGGCTGAACCAGATGCCAAATACCCGCCTCACGCAGCTTCTCCTTAAGGGTCAGTAACTTCTCGATCGTAGTAAGTTCTCTAGTTTGTTTTGCCGCCTTAGGGGCCATCGTCTGAGGATTCAAATCCGAAATCCATCAGCACACCATTAAATATTCAAAATCGATATACAATAGCTTTTGATGCCTACAGCTTAGCAATAGTCTTTTGTCTTCATAATTCATGTTTTGGGAAAACTTAAAAAGAGTATTTACAAGCAACAAGACATGTTCACTTTGTAATTTCGTGGCCATAGTCTTTTTGTGTTGAACAGCCACTTCGGCATCTTTGTCAAATAACAAATGTGCTTAATTAAATTTTTATCATGTTCCATCATTCTGGATGTAATTATTTATCATGTTCCACCTGACTCAAGCAAAGAAGGACTGGTTGTTACCTTGGTTCCGAGTACAAGAGCTGGCTCAACGTCTCTCCGTGATACAGAATCGGTCGATAGCCTTTAATCACTCCTGCTATTGGCATTGTCAGTAACATTTCACTCAAAGAAGATCTATCAATTCTGGCTATACCTTAAAGACCTGCTAAATAGTGTATCAATGGCCTAACAATATCCATCAGAGTCTGTCAATAGTCCGACAATTGATAACATGTTCTTTAAGAAACCATAGTCAATCGCCTGAATAGCTTAATACGGCTTCACCATTTGTTTACAACAACAGTTTATTTATGACACCATCTGTGTGTCGTCATCAATCATCTTCTAAACATTGTCAAGTTTCTGGCTGACCGAAACATAGTTGTCTTTCATCATTCCTAAAGTCGGTTCTTTCCTTCATCAAGGCATATAGTTGTTATATTCGTGACTGTCCATAGCCTTCTTCTTTCGTATATAATGACTTCATTCATTTGGAAATATCTTTGAAGTAAAAAATGAAAACTACTAGACAGTGAAGAGGCCATTACTGGCAGTATTTCTTAGAGATGCTAAACTCAAAAGAACCGGACTCATCTTCCTAAAATCATAATACTGACTTCGTGGAACAATCAACTAGAAAAGTCGGCAGAGAAACCACAGTTTGTGTTAACACAAAAAGATGAAGTTACTTAACAGAAAACACACCGACAACAAAAGTTTTAAGTTTTAAAAACCCTACCCATCCTCTCTGGCAATAGATAGCATAATCATGAAGTTCTTTGACAAAGTATCGACAAGAAAAACAAAAACTTAAGCGGTCTGGTAAGAAAAGCAAACAAAACTGAAGGTTTTCAAACTACATGCTCTCTTAACTCCGTACCAGTCAACTTCCTCGTCAAGGAAACTGTTTTTGCAAAACTACGAACTTCAAAACAGACAAACTGAAACTACCCAACAGAAAAGAAGTTCCAGAAAGTAAGATACTGACTCAATGACTTGCATCATTCTACTTTGTTTTGTCTATCGCGTGGGCTGGTGTCCGGCCAGGGTTTTATATTGGCTATAGTCCTTATGATTCCATACTCCGGCTACTACCGAGACTCTTGCAAAACGTAAAGTTCTTTTAACAAAACACAGCTCCGTCTGTCTTAAAAGAACGCCATATATTCGTTCTCAGGCTATAGTCCAGGTTTACCAACCATTACACAGTACGCAACTTCATCAAGATATGCTAAGTGGGGAAGAAACCCACCGCGAGCTCCGCTGCTTCTTAGATACCGGGGTCTCCGCTGCTGTCGCTTCCGCTCCCCGCACTCGAGACTTCTCCTGCATCGCCTCGTCTTACAACAACAAGCTATCGTAATCTCAAGAACAAAATAGCTACCCGCAGATGCTACTGAAGCTCCCACAAACCCTGCTACAGTACGAAACCGTCAAACTTTGTCACTCAAGCATAATCTCTCCTTCAGATGATGCAGCACCACCCATAAGGCTATAGACAGTGCTTGAGTGTGAAAGCATGAGAAAAGTGGACTAAGTGTCGCTAATCACACCCTCCAAGATAATTATATGGCTATTGCCCATGCGGTGGATAACCGCCAATTTGGGGTTCCGGCCATCGCCTTCATAACTGTAATTATGGCTATCGCCGGCATCTGCAACTTTCTTGGGATTATCGCCTACTCCCATTATGGCTATAGCCTGAATTGACTGCTACGCAAGGCATCCGCCCCTGTCGGCTAATATTTATTTTTTATTTTTTATTTTTATTTTTTTAATTAATTTATTTTATGTATATATATATATCAGTGATATATTTAATTTTATGCTTTATGTAATTTCTGTATTTTAGTTGATTAGTTTTAATATTTGTTTAATTGAAATACAAAATAAACAATTTTAAGTATCATAAAATTATACGAAAAGAATTATACAAAATAGTAAGGATATTTTGTAAACTTATTTAACATAATTTAGAATAAAAATTTAAAATTCTATACAAAAGGCAAAAGACTCTCCCCCGAATAACCTACAAACTTGTCCTCAAGTTTGTTAAGTATAATAATATTTAAGACGATTGCCATTATAGCGGGTTAAATGGACTTTACCCTCAAAATCTTCTAATTCAAAAGAGCCATTTTTGTATGCCCGCAAAATTTTATAAGGACCAAACCAACACATCTGGAATTTTCCAGGAAATTTTTAAAAACGACTGTCATATAAAAGAGCAAAATCATTAGGTTGGAGACTCTTGGGTTTCAGTTTACTATCATAGAAACTTTTCCGACGATTTTGCATAGTAACTATGTTTAAAAAGGCTTGGGCCCGAGTTTCATCTAATTGTTCAAGCATTGCATAGCGATGACTTAAGGAATCCTTATCGCCAAGTCTAGAATCAATAGCAATTCGTAACGATTGCAATTCTAATTCAATAGGAAGAATGGCTTCTTGACCATAGACAAGTTGAAAGGGAGTATGTTTAGTGGTTACCTTGTAGGCCGTCCTATACGCCCATAAGGCATCAAAAACTCGCTCATCCCAATCAGTGTTAGAACCTTGAACTGTTTTTGTGATAATTTTACATAAAATTCCATTAGTTTTTTCAGTTTGACCATTAGCTCTAGGATGATAAGGGGTGGATTTCCTATGTTTTATTAAATATTTGTCTGTAAGGTTTTGAATGGTAGAATTGATAAAATGTGTACCTCGGTCACTGACTAATTCTTTAGAACAACCAAACCTAGTAATTATATTTTCATATAAAAATTTAGCGACAGTGTTAGCATCATCTGTTCATGTGGCTTGAGCCTCTGCCCATTTAGTCACATACTTAGTGGCTACTAAAATATATCGTTTTCGACCATTTTTACTAGGAGGTTTAATAGGACCAACAAAGTCAATTCCCCATTTTTCAAAAGGGATTTGTGCTAAAATTGGAGTTAATGGCATAGCTGATGTTATAGTTGGTTTACCCACACGTTGACAAGGATCACACCGCTTAACATAGGGAGATGCATCTTTAAATAACGTAGGCCACCAATAACCGGAGTGTAATACTTTTTTGGCTGTTACAAAGCCAGCAAAATGGCCCCCACAACTGTTTGTATGACAGCCATTTAGAATAGTTGGAATTTCACTTGGGTGAATACACCGACGCAGTACACCATCGTGACCTAGTTTGAATAGGACATTATCAATTAAAGTATATGGTCTAACTGTATAGATTAACCGATGTTTTTGTTGTTCATTAAAGTCTATAGGGAATTCTTGAGTTGATAAATAAGTCATAATTTCTGCAAAATAAGGAGAGATAATATCTACTTGAAAAAGTTGATGATCAGGGAAACTATCATTTATAGGGTCATTTCCCACTTCCTCATGTAATCTAGACAAATGATCAGCATTGACATGGCTTTTACCAGGGCGAACATTAATAGTAAAGTTAAACTCTTGAAGTAGAAGTACCCATCTAGCAATTCGACCACTCAATTGGGGTTTATTAATCATATATTTTAGAGCATCGTGATCTACATGGAATGTGAATTTATAACCTAAAAGGTAGTGTCTAAATTTTTGAACTGAGAAGATCATTCCCAACGCTTCTCGTTCAGTAACAGAATAATTTCTTTCAGCACTAGTAAGTTGTCTACTTGCGTAATAAATAGGGTGATCATGTTTCTTGTCATCCTTTTGACTCAACACACTCCCTATAGCAACATTTGAAGCATCGACATAGACCTCAAAGTCTTTGTTCCAATTAGGAGAAATAAGAATTGGGGTAGAAATAAGTTTTTGTTTCAAATCTAGAAAAGCCTTAGTACATTGGTCAGTCCAGACTGGTAGATCTTGACTCTTCTTAAGTAACTGAGTTAAGGGAATGGCAATGTTAGCATAGTGATAGATAAATCTTCTATAATATCCTACATGGCCTAAAAATCCTTTGACTTCAGTAACAGTGTTTGGAGTTGGAAGGTTAACAATAATAGCAACTTTATCAGGATTGGTGGCTATTCCTTGGACTGAAACTATATGACCTAAGAGACGACCAAAAGGTACTACAAATTGAGACTTAGCACCATTAATAGATATGCCAAACAATGAACATTGTTTAAAGCACTTGCTTAAACAACCAGCATGTTCATCGTTAGAACTAAACACACAAAAATCATCTAGAAAGATTTCAATAAACTTCCTTAGATATTTATGAAAGGCTACCGTCATTAATCTTTGAAAAGTAGTTGGGGCATTGCAAAGTCCAAAGGGCATGACTTTGTAGGCAAACGTCCCCCAATCAGTGGTGAACGTTGTCAGTAATTGCTATGCAGGAGCAATTTGAACTTGATTATACCTAGAAAATCCATCCATAAAAGAATAACACTCATATCCTGGCACCAAATCTAACAGAGTGTCAGTGAATGGTAAAGGGAAATAATCATTACGTGTAACACTATTTAGTTTACGAAAGTCTAGACAAATGCGGATTTTGCCATTCTTTTTAGGAACTATAACTATAGGTGAAACCCACTCACTATAGGGAACGGAATAAATAAATCCACATTCTAAGAGTTTATCTATTTCCTCTTTTACCAAAAGTGAATACTTAGGGTTCATTCTATATTGACGTTGTCTCACTGGTTTTGCATTATCTTCTAAAATAATTTTGTGTTCACAAGCTTCAGGTGGTACACCTTTCAAGTCTATAAGTCCAAGCAAAAGCACTTTTATGTTTTTTAAAGAATAATTCTCATGTTTCCTTTTGTAGTTTAGGGAGTTTGGAATAAATTCTTATATCCTGAGGATGTTCAATGGTACCCAGATTCCTGTCATAACATGTATCTTTTAAAGTACCTATTTTAAAAGGAGTGATGTCGGAATCTAAAAACATATCCTCTATTTCTTTAGAGTCTGATTCAATCAAAGGTTCTTGTTCGGAATTTTCGTCCAAACTTATAGTAAAGACATCTGAATTTTGCCATGCAAGAATTGCATCGTCAGAATCTTCACAATTGGTCATGGGTGTAAAGTATGTACCCATACCCTCACATCTATAAGTATGGGAATTTTGAGACACTAAATTAGAATTGGCTTCGGGTGTACTCTTATAGCTAGTATCATACGAACTTGCCGAAGTTACTTCGGATTCCTCATCTTGCGTTTCCCCATGATAACTAATAGGGTACATGGGTAAGGTAATCTTTTGGTTTCCCTTCTTAATTTGCAAAGTCCCTCGACCCCAATCATCTTTCACTTTGGCAGAATAAAGCCAAGGTCTTCCTAGTAATATTGGGTAGGAAGAAGTAGAAACTGAAAGTTTAAAAACCACATAATTAATTTTAAACTCTAAGCCCCCAATAATAGTAGGAATTTGGGTAAGCATTCCTAAAGCTTTGACTCGACTTTGGTCAGCCATACGAAGAATAATTGAAGTTGGGGTTAATTTGGAGAATCCAAGTTCGTCCATGACATCCTTGTCCATAAGATTAACACTAGAACCCCTGTCTATTTGGGCACCTGAAATTAATGAACCATCTATGACAATTTCAACTATTGGTGCCCCAGGGTCAAATGAAATGTCATGCGCTTCAAATTCTTGAATTCGCTTCCGAACCATTGCATGACTTAACTCATTCCGGCATTTAGGTGCTAAAGCTAACGATTGGCGTAAATTTATTTGAGGATAAATTTGGTCTAGGCTGGCTAGGATATCATAGGGCTTCATACCTACGGCCAGTCTCATAGATCTTTTCTTTATGGGAGTAAATTTTGAAGTTTTACGAGGTGGTAATTTAGGCATAGGTTGATTAAGTTTAGTAGTAGAATTAGATGAAGGGTTTAACATAGATGTGGAATTTTGTTTAAGACCGGTTTCATTTGGTAAAGTACTGGTAGTTTGAATAACCGAAGGATGTATAGGAGATGGAGGAGCACTTCCTCATGAGTTACTACTCCCGTCTATACTATCCTCCCTTAATTGGTTTGCTTTTTGAGTTACAATCTTTTTAGTTTTAGCTGCATGCCTAGTCTCTGCGGGATAGACTGATTTTTCGTCGTTCTTATTATTTTTAATTATATTTTGGGTTACATGATTGACTTCTCGCTCTTTAGGTTCTTCAGTAAAAGTGACTTGTTTTCGTTGGGTCCAATCCCGTTCAGAGGGTGGAAACTTGGGTAAGTTTTCTCCTCAATTATCAGCAATATGCCCTGGTTTCCTACATCTACCGCATAAAGGGTTATATCCTTCTTCTTTTCTAGGATTGGGGCACTCATTGGCATAATGGCCTAATTCCCCACACCTAAAAGACACAATGTGTTTCCCTTTTTGAGGAGCACGATATTGATGTGTTCTAGGGTTATAAGGAGGGCCACTCCAAATGGGCGGTGCATTATAATCATCGTTCCATCGAGGACGACTATCATTGGATTGGTAAGGTGGGTCAACCCTAGGTCTAGAAAATGGTCTCTTGTTAGGATGTATAGGGCCTTTATTTATCCATGGTCTAGTATTAGGTGAAACTTCTACTTGATTCACATTTTGCAAATTCCAACAATTTGTGACATCATGTTTACCACCACAAAAAGAGCATTTCGGCCCTTGTTGAGGTGGAGAAGAACATTCAGTGGCCATATGACCATGTCCTTTACAATTGGAACACCAAATGTTAGTTCTCCAATTAGTGGGCTTTGGTCTTTTAGGATACCCACTTGCCGTCCTTACTTCCAAATTTTTAATCTTTTGAGTTAACTTATCTATCTCATCTTCATTAATATCTACAATCTCAGTTTTGGCTGGCGGTTTATTAGAAGTATATCTTTGAGGGTTAACTGGCGCTATTGGAGACGGTTGTCTCATATAAGATTGTACTTGCATAGGATAAGTTGGTTGGCTGTAATCTACTAAAGGGGAGTAAAGGCCGACCATAACCTTGTAATTGATTTGGATTAATCCTTAGTTGAGGTAATAAAGTTGGATATATTGCGGGTTCTAAATAAGGTGAATAGTCTTCATCTATTTGAGATTCTTCCCAAGTTCTAGCATGGTCATAGGCTAGCGGAAGTGTAGCTGGACGTTTTTCCTTTACATATAATTTAAGTTCATAAGGTTTGAGTCCACCTACAAATATGCTAGTGAAATAATCATCCGGTATACTATGATTAGTCCATCTATTGAGGAGATCTTCCATTCTCCCAAAATAGGAATCGACACTCTCATTTGTACCCATTTTAATATGGCGAAGTCTTTCTCTCAGGCTTTCAGTGAATCCCACTGGCCGAAAGTGTGTGAGAAAGGCTTCTTCAAGGCATCCCAATCTACAAATAAAGCATGATTTTGCCGTTGATACCATGAGAAGGCATTGCCTGGAAGAGTAGCTGAAAAAGTTTCCAGATAGTCTATAGCTCGTATTTTATTAGCAGCACAACAGGTCAAGAATCGTGAGACATGAAAGTCCGGATCCAAGCCTACTGTCCCCATAAACATTGGCATAGGTGTCAAATTAAGAGGTCTTTGTTGTGCCATTGCTATAGGATTAATTAAAGAATTTATACTTTGTGTTTTGGGTATGATATTATCTGTTAAAATTTCGAAATCAGTTACCGATCTTAAAATTTCCCTTTGACTATCGAAAAGTCTTACAATGTCTTCACCACTTCGTGGTAAGAAATGACCTGTAGAAATTTCTAAATGGGGAGGGGTTACACTCTCCGTTTGTTTTTGGAAACCGAGAGGTAATTCCTCTCCTTCTCGAATAGGATTTAATAATTGATCTAATCTATCTCTAATACTCCGGCTTTGTTCATTCCATGTATCTTGTAATTGAGGAGGAATGAGATCTGGAGAATTAGTGGTAGATTTGAAACTAAGGATCCTTGGTTGAGAAAAGAGATATTCAACCGGAGTAGGATTTCGAAGAGGACTTTGAACATGTTTTGTTATCTTAGGAGAAATTACAGAATCCTCAAATCCTTCTACTAATATACCGAGATTTTCTTGGTTACCTCCTATAGTTCCATCTCTTCCAAATTGTATAATGCTACGTCAGGCTCATCTAAAGGTGCTGATCTTGGAAATTGTCCTAAAGGTGAATTCAACGTTGAAGAACTAGGAAGATTTTCTATTATAAGATTCAAGTTTCCTTGTGATCCATTATGTCCAGTTTCCTTTCTCAAAGCTTCCTTTTGTTTAAACGTCTCATCTCGTTGTGATTTTTGTAAGTTTTCACGAAGGGATTTTCCACTAGGTTTTCCAGACATGTAATAGGGCCATAAGGAGGATTTAAGAAAAATAAGAATGCGTTGAATCACATCTTCTTTCTGGTAAGGTTTTAATATCTATGTTATATAAAAAGAACTCAAGAGTCCGAGGTACTGTTACCAACCAAGGTGATGGCAGTTCCTAGAACTACTTGAGTGATTTGGTATTCTTTGCCATAAGTCTTATACGGGTTTACTTGGTCGAGGGCATTCCTTATGGGATAATTGCCTATGACATATCAGCGTCAAGGACAAAGTAAGCCAAAGGATACACTCATCGGATTTTTCTTCTCCCGACACATAAAATCAGGTATTAAAGGAGTGTGGGAAGGATCAATTAATCCGTAGGTAAATATGTAAGTTCTTCTACTTATTTTAGAACTAGTCCAACCGACATAAACTCTAGGAACTCGGCTTTTAGTTTGTGATTTTAATTTCCCATATTGAACCATAAGATAATGTAATTTAAAATGCAAGAGCAATTTTCCATTTGTTATAATCACATTATTAAATGCTTCTCCATTTTCCCAAAGTTTACTATAAATTATTCTTTTAACATCTAAAGGTAAGAGATCTACTTGTATTTGTAATTCTCTAATCTTCACAAATTCTCCACTCAAATGAAGACCTTGGCCAAAGTAAGCATTTTTATAAAGTCGGTATAAAGCCATAAAAAGGCAAGGTCCCGTGAAATAATCTTCTACAATTTCGGGTGCCTCCCATGGAAATAAACATGACATTATAAAAAGGTTTACTTAGTTCTTGTAATATCTTTATAAAGAATTTGCTTATAATAATTAGCACTACCGCCAATTCCTTGTAATTTTAACAAGTTCCTTTGACATTCCTCTGTCCATTGTTGAGATTTCAAATATTCCAACAAAGGAACTACTATTTCATTAAATTGGGGAAAGAAATCTCTAATCTGCCAAATATTAAGAATTAAATTAATAATTCTTATTATTCGTTGTGCAACACATTCTTCTAAATTATCACTAAAATGCATTTAATAAATTCAAACAATATATAATTTTGAATATATTGATTTGAATAATTTTAGAAAAAATGTTTTAAAATTGTCTCAAAGAATCTTAATTTAAATTCCTTGAATTTAATTGAAAACAAATCAACGTGTCTATAATATTTTTTAATTGCAGTAATTTTGAGATTGAGATTGGTTGATCCTCAAGTTGTTTTAAGTAATTTACTGTTTTTGAGAATCGTGTTTCATAATTTAAGCTATTCGAAGAAATAAGTGAATTGTAATTAGGAGGTACAGGAATACTTCTATGATTTTGGCATTCAATAGCGTAATGATCAGGATTACCACAACGATAACATTTTTTTCTAGTATAGGTTTGCCTATTATTGGTTCTATGATATTCTCTAGGGTTTCGATTATTCTCAATTATAATTGGATATTGAGTAGATTTATGGATTCTATTAATTTCCACATTATATCCTTTAATGCAACTTCTGCACTACTCTTATCACGAGGCGATTCTAATACTTTCCAAATTAACCCTTCTAACGCATTTTGCGTGGGACTATCTACAGACTCCATTGAGCCATAAATGGAATAAAATGATTTCTTTCAGAGTTGAAAATTTATAAAAATTAATTCTATAAATAAACAAACTCTTCTCATTTATTCAATAAAATACTAGTTTTTATCCCTACTAATTCCCTTAACAATTAATTTCATATTAAAAAGACTATATCTTAGCTACCACTAGCCGAGATCTTCCCCGGCAGCGGTGCCAAAATGTAGTATAGAAAAATAAAAACGACAACAACCGGGAAACAAAATAAAAGAGGTTCTTTTTGGGGAAGACTCAAGTTAGCTAGGGTTTTGAATAACTAAGGTCACATATAGAATAATGATTACTTGTTTAGGGAATATTGCATCATTAGGGTTTCAAAGGAATGTTAGTTTGTTAATTCTACATAAATTCCCCCTTTCTGTAACTATGTCTGTCAGTTAGTGGACTGGTGAATGCAATCCCATGCATATGCAGTAATCTATAAATAAATTGCAAAACACCGTGGGATAAGGGTCTCTCTTAATGCGCATCACTCATTGAATGGCAATAATCAATTAAAGTATGATTGCAAATTAGGCAATAGTCAATTTATAAACCAGCAATAATCTTAGTTCATTGTCTTGAGAAACATTTCTCATTATTCATTTATTATGGCAATAGTCGTAATGTCAATTGTCTTAATTTTAATTCAAATCTTTAATCATCATGTTTGGAATCTTTTGTATGACAACCTTGTCATTTCACAAGTCAATAGCCTTAAGCATTTTCATCAATGTTCATTAATTAATTAACTCTCAAGTGTATTGATTACATCATCAAGTGATAATCTTACAATTGTGATGGCTATTGTCATAATTAATTATCTACCGCCAATGGATTTTGCATCTTCCATTATTAGTTTCTCATAATTTTCTACACATTGGCTATGATTTCTTTATTTATTTCTAAGTCTATAGCCTTTGCTTATTTAAAGTCAATAGTCTTATAACTTGTATTTCAATTCTTTTGACTATAATCTCATTCTAAATAACTTTGGCTATAAGCTCATTTACTAATACTGAATCTCACAATGTCTATAGTCCTTATTTTAATTGACTTCATCACATGATTTCACTTAATCCTAATTACGTACAATCTGAATTGTCAATAGTCAATTATGTATCAAGCTTCTTGCTCATTACTTTGTCTATTGTCTATTCCTTCAGAAGTAAGTCAATATTCATTTGTCTTTGTTTCTTCACTTCATACACATCTTGTAATATTTCTTCAAATTGATCTTCATAAAAATCTTCTAACTTAAGACTCACATCTCATCAGTTTCATCACATAAAATCTTCTCATTCAATCATACTCAAACAATGGCTTAACCAAACATTATCATCTCACACAACAAAGAATTCTATCAATTTAATGATTGACATTCACTCAATTAATAATCACTCAAAGTATCATGCACAACCTTGCAATGATTTGTATAAACTGAAAATGAAATCAACCTACCCGGTTGCTCACAATCAAACTTAAAATGATTTCCTAATCATTCATAAATGATCTCACATTATCCCAAAAAAGAATCTCACACACAATCATACAAAAATAACTCAATTAAATCACACACAAAAAGATGATCACCGAGAAGGCATAAAAATGGAGTCAAACCACACTTGGTTGCTCAAAAAAATAATTACAAGGGAAAATCCCTTTATACATGAAAACGAAAAGCAACTAACTATAACTTCCTCCACTAATAACCGTCTATAGCCTTTCCTGGAAAATAACCACTCAAACGGTCAATCACCCATCCGTTCATATCTTTTGATTATTCATACTCGTTTTGAAACCAAATTTCAAATAAAACCATAAAAAAAAAGTCATTTCACACACAAACTTGAAATTCATACAAATAAATCATAGAAATCAGATGACAATAGTTATGCGTTATTTTAATATGCTTTGATATTATGAGAAAGATGAAATAATCTGGGAGGCGTGAAGGTGACGCATGTTTTATAGAATTCACAAGCCTATTATTCATAAACCAAAACCATTTAAAACCTTCTTAGATTGAAGTGTTCTTTGTCTTAAGATTTGTGTTTGATTTGAGATGCAATATATTGAATTGAACTATTAAGAGTACGTATTTTGGAATTATAAGATAAATAACCTCAAGCGGAGGCAAAGTGTGA
>CAXARX010000785.1:0-33615 GCA_963971425.1 Bryoerythrophyllum caledonicum | reverse complement strand
ATATCAACGTAACCTTTCCACAATCTTCTCTCTACCTACTGTTGAATGACAATTAACTTGGTCACCTAATTGGATTTCTAACATCAATTGACACATAATACGCAATTAGTATAGTAGCCGCAAAGTGTCTGATAAAAAATCTATCACTAAATGACGCCATGATTAATGAACAACTCAACATTGAGCTCAAAATATCTACCAAACCTCCCTACAATCTTCTTTTACCTACTATTGAATGACAATTAATTAGTGATCTAATTGGATTTCGAGCATTAATTGACACAAATTGCCGAAGTAGTGTAGTAGCCGCAAAGTGTTCAATAAAGAATCTATCACCAAATGACACCATAATTATTTATCAACCCATTGTTAAGTGTTAACTTTAAGTGTTTGCTTATTTGTGATATTTTACAAGTGTTAAATAATTGATATCATAGTTGATACTTAGAGTTCCATGATTTAACCATAATTATAGATTAACATTGAGTTTGTGTCGAGTGTTGCCAACATTAAAGATAAATTTCTATTGAGTTTTCTTCTAATCTTCATTCAAGAAATACATCAATCACATGAGAGGATTTTTCGCCTTCTTAGATCCCATGAACAACTTAACTCCCCATGTAAAGAGTTCCTAAATCTTCTCATTTTCCACATACATAAAAGACCAAACCTCAAAGCTTTCTGTCTATACTTCCATTCACTTCATTCCAATTGTTTCCACACAACTCCACAAAAAAGTAGAAGTGTCAAATCCCAACTTATTCTTTCAAAACAACCAAATAGCATAGGCCTTGATCCACCAAACGGATCAGGTTGCAAAAAAGGGTGGATCAAGGGAGAATTGGTGTGAGTTTCGAACTAAGAGCCGCACTGGGGTAGCGGGCAGGGGCGAGAAAAAGGAGGCGGACGTGACGAGGAAGTGGCGGGTATGGAATACTATTTGGCCGCGGACAGCCATAGAGGTTAGGGTCATGGCGAGTGGTGGTACTGCCGATGGCATCTGTCGCGTCAGCATCGTCTAGGTTGTTGACGACGGAAACACCCGCTAGGCTGACAACAATACTCGTGGCAGCGGCGTCAACCGGCTTCAATACCAGGGCATCACCTACCCTGGAAGCCTGGAACTGGTGTATCGTTGCCATCTTCCAAGCTCGTGAAGCTGTAGCAGTCCCTTCCCCAAGTTTTTAGACACAGGCCCAAGCAATTCCTCTCCTTGGATAATCTAAGGTCGGGCAGTGTTGTAAAAACAGGGCAATCCTTGATGACTAGGACTGATTTCTGGTCTGGAAATGCGAGCCATGGCAGACGGACTTCTTGCCAGAGCACAAATCCTAGTAGATTGGCTTCATGTGTGACTTGGTGGCTAAGGGGGGTTGTTTCCATGGCCGTGGTTCACGTCTTCGTGGGCAATACCTATGTTCACCTCGCCAAGGGGTTTGATTCCATGGCCGTTGGTAAGAAGCTTCAACATCGCATTACGCTCAGGCCCATGTAATAAGCAAGAGGCCCATGTAGTAAGCAGTAGCTCCATATGTCTACAAAATCATTGTTTTTTGTAGATTTGTCAATTTTTTGGTAAATAAACAATTTTTTGGCTAGAAACACATGGAACTGAACCACTGTACCAGCTGCACTAGTCCACAATGACTATTGAGCTTTAATTATTTCTTGTATTACAGCTTTGCTGATATTGTCGTACTCTTGTTCTACCCAGACTTGTAACTCGTTTCTTATTCTCAAGGATGATATTTCTGTACTATGTTAACCCCTAAAAATCCTTGTGTTCTTGGGAGCTCGAAAACCAAAAATTGCGAATTTCTACCACCTTGTTGGAATTGAGGTATGGTCAATGTATTTACTGTTTTTTAGTACTTTCAACGGTAGGATCTTGAACCTAGCTACTATGGATTATACTATGTCAAATTTGAGCCGTTGGATGTGCACCATTTGTGAGATTATAATGTTCAAAGTTGATGCAAAACTTTTTTTGGGCATTGTTTAAAAGACATAGTCTACTTTGTGCAAAGGAAAACTTGATGCTTGCTACACCAATCATGTTGCTCATTTTTTTGTCCATGTAGAGAATCATGTTCTGAATCCCTATGCAAAATTTTAGAGACTCGTTTGGATTTTTGGACCTTCATGCAAATTATTTTCCAACAGAAGGTATAAAAACGGTGATTTGGAAAAACATGCATCACGTTTATTGTATTTAATTTAGGAAAAAAATGAACGGTGAGTAGGTACCTCTTTAAGTTTGTGAATTTTGGGAAAATTTATTTTTGAAAAATTATTAAATCTCAAATTTTGACGAATTTTGAAAGAAAAAAATGTAATATTGTGGAAAACTTTGAAACTTGTTGTTGTAATTTTTAAAGGCTGCCCTTGCAGAATTGGTAAAAGGTTCAACATCGGTCACTTGGAAATTTGAATAGAAACTTAGTTATGAACATATTAGCAAAAAAACATTTCAAAAAAATGTTGAAAATAAAAAGTTTTTTTCTGCTTGCCCAGAGGTTGAAAACTAAAATTTGAGTAAATAAGCTCAAAAATTGGAATTCGACTTTGCAAATTGTTGCACATACACCTTGTAGTATAGGGAACACCCCATAAAAATCTTTTGCAAAAATATTAAATTTAACCCCTTCAACTAGGCTGCCCGAAATAGCAAAAAGCCGTTTTGGCTTTCAAGGATCTTTAGGGGTTAATGCAAGGACTATACATTTGCATATTTTCCGGTTAGAGCGCTCTATTGCTTCAGTAATTGAGCTAACATTTTGTTCTTGTCAACCGCATTATTTATTTTCAGGTAGACATATGCCCGTACTTCCTACATTAACTCTAGTGCACCGACGAAATACAAGACACAGAATACGGAGACAACAAAATGGACCCTGCGATAGAAGAGTCTTCCCAACGCTGGCAGAGCTGGACCAGAGTGTTGTCTCGGACCAAGCCCTAGAAAGGCAAATGTACACACACCCCGACCGCCTCACCCAAATCATGCAGATGAGAACGACAAACAAAAGTAGACAAGGGGAACAGTGTCCTGGACAAAGCAAGAACCTCAAAGAATGCCACAACACACGTAGATGCGAATGACATAGTGTAGATCGGCCCAATTCAAAGATCTAGTATATGACAATCTATATAAAAAATAAATGCCTTACTAACTATCTCCAAATTTTCTGTCCACAAATAAGAGAAAATACAAAGACGTGCAGTCACGAAGCCCTTCGCCATGACCTCGTCGGTCTTGTAAGCTGGTATCACCATGGTCCGGAAGCACGTAGATGCCTCAGGGAGTCGGCTTTTCTTCCACTCCGACTTCATGTTCACTGTGATTCGCTCAAATGAAAAGTATTCTGAATCCGTTATAAATTTGTTTAACTTGTATCTTGCTGGCTGGCTCATGCTTCTCACTACTCGCCGGAAACGCTCTTTGAGGACTGCAGGCAGAGACCCCAGGTGGCAGGAACTCAAGAAATCCTCCGCGTCCACGCCGGTCTCAGCACCGAAAAGTGGAGCAATCACTTCCGGCGTAAGTGTAACTAAAGTTGACGAAATGGCATGAGCGGCAGACTTTGATGTACATCGTGATGCAACGAAAGCCAATATGCATGACATTGCCAGCGAGACGAGGACCGTTGAAGATGACCTTCACGATCTGTTGCCACAAGATCTCCCGCGCTCGAGTCCGAAAGGCCCCATCAATGCCCAACTCATGAACGTCTACAACGAGCTTTGACACTGCGCAGAATATCTCACCATAGTCGCAGTCACCTAGGATCGCTGACTTTGCCGCGGCTTGCTCTTCGACTGATTTGGCACGTATGAGTGCGTTGAGTACCGTGAATAGATGGGGCTTAACGGCCTGGTAGTCACCTTCATATTTGTCTATGGAGGCCGCGCTTTCCTCATCAGGACGCCAGCCACATGCTAGGGCAATGGTCGACAACGTCATCGGCCGATCCACTTGCTGCCCGTACATAGCGAGGAGGAAGCATAGGAGGCCGAATAATTCCAGGTTGTCGGTGTGAAGTTTGTTCAGTTGCGGCTTGCAGAGCGTCTTCACACATCGCGTATGTCCTCCATCCGCGATCTCGAATATTGAACCGTACACCTGTAAGCAACAAAACAGGTAAGGGTCAACGGCGATATAAGTGCAGCGGATTCATGAAGATCACACTACGACTGCAATATATATATACAAACAAACAGTAACAATAAAAAAGTTTGATCGATCCTGCCTAGCGCTGACATTAACTCCTGGACGTGATTTCAAGTTATAAGGCGAGTAGTGCGTACCCCAGAGTCGTTCCAGAACTGTGTCCAGCGTTGTCCAAGAAAATGACGCATTGGTCCACCGCAGTCTTGTGTGTCCAGCTCCGCGAACGAGTTGTCACCTACATCGAATGCATATGTGATTCTCATGGGCGGGAACGGTGTTTTCGACGTCCTCGAACTCTGTAACATGGACTGAAGCTCCTGAAGCTCTGTCCCGGGCTTCACCTGGTAAGACATGCAGAGACGTGCAAGGAGACATTTAGAAAGGGATGTAGGAAAATTAATTCTTTGGATAGTACATGCACAATGGGGTCACTCCTGTTCTCTTCACTCTAGTCAATTAATTCAAAGATACCCCCACCAAATCTTGTACCCGAATTCGCTCTGGAGTGAATCCTGACAGTGCACCTCGATAGTCAGCAATAATGCGTGTCCGGAAATTGCAAACCTGGTATGCTCTCTAGACTTCTTCCTTGCGCCAGTAACTCCTTACCAATGCTGCCTCCCACATTCTGTTCAAAACACGTGCATCTTCAGTGCGCCAGTCCTCGGACCTCGAGGCGGTGGAGCATTCCGGTTAGACAGTCAAGTGACAATGTCTCCTCCAACGGTGTCCCAGCAAGCCCCTTGTGGATTTCGGCTGCGGTTGACTGTTTTGACTGTGTCACCGAGGCATCTTTAATCATGTCCCATTTTTCCCAATCAGGGTGAGCTTGTTCTAGGAAGAAGGATTCAACTTGTGACAAGGTCCACATTTCCATATCCGGGTGTAGCATAACTGTGGCCAAGTCATCATTCACCACGCTCTCCGACAGCCCCCTTCGTTGTTCCCTCTTCTTTAGGAGCTCGTCCCACGCCAAGACATCGTCAGTGGCCACGATGGTCGCCCTTACCGATCTCAGCATTTCCCAGAACCGAGTCGCACAACTCTTACCCGCATGTCCGTGTGCCTCTTTAAGCACCTTGCTCTCATCGACAACACTTACATCTCCGGTGCTGCGTAGTCTGTCATGTGCAAGGGAGACCCGCATCCATTCCTCATCCAAGCGTATCATCTCACGCTCTTTCTCTAAATGGATGCGTGAGTGGAAGCGGCTCTCGGGTACATCCTCAAAGTTGTCGTCGCTGCACTCAACGACTACATGTGGCAAATAGGCTCACGCATCCCCATTGACGCACGAGCCGCTTCCACGAAAACCTGCTCGCCGGTCAGTTGCTGCACATACGCGCCGAATTGGAAGATGAGGCTGGAAGTCATCGTCGTTGTCAAGCGCTACAGCGTGCGTAAGGGATTGGAGCGGACCCTGCGAGCCATCGCCTACTCCACCTCCCTGGATGCTAGTAGACACCGATTGGGCGCCAAGGCGTGTAAGGTTCAGTGGGCTGGAGTTAACATTGTGATCCCTACCATCTACACGGCCTCTTGGGAGACCGGCTGGGATGCGTGAATCAACTTGACTGCAAAGGGGGGACCACGATTCTAGTTGGACATGCTGTCTGCCACCCCTCTCCGTGCCAGCAGGTAGTGTAGGCCGCATGGGCGACCAATGCGCTGGAAAATCGGACACTGGCGAGTGCCTGGAGTGTTGCCCTGGGGACGCTGATAGTGGAATGTTGTTGAATAGCGCCTGCCGTGTTGAGTGAGCTGGAGATTCCAGAAAATCGTCATCACATTCTACCGCACCTCCCGAATATAGCGGAAGAGCAATCGTCAGATGGTCATTAGCTTGCTCAGTGTACATGGCCACCTGTGCGGGGGTGAGCATGCGGATTGGGTCAGCAATGTATACTGCGGGGCAGTAGTATGTGCTATGTTTTGGAACCGCCTTCCATGATGACCCTCGCGGCAGTATGAAGGGTTTGCACTTGTTCGCAACACCCTTCCCTTTGGCCTGCGTGCACATCCAGACAGAATTGTAAGTCAGGGTTCCATATACACTTTACAATGACAACTCTTGGCAACACCCTCGCACACCTTCTTACACATCTTGAGAATCCATCGCTAGAATTATTTCAAAGTTTTTGGCAGAGACGCAGGTCTGTAGCTTGGACTATTCTGAGAGACGTCGAGGCAATCATAGTATTACACGATGCAGGAACGTAAACAATAGTATTACAAATAGCTCTAACGCATAGATGCAGAAATAGTAACGCATCGCTCTAGAGCTTCTATTATCATCGCCTTATGAGACATGCACGCATGTCCAAATTAGCCTATCGCTGCTCCTTACAATCAATCCAAATTTCCACACGCACGCACGTACATCATTAGGATTCAGCCAACATTACCCGTTCCTTTTCACGGTACAAAGTGTAGAAGAATCCTCCTACTGTGCTCAGCGACGGGTTTCCATACAACAATGCGGCCTCCTCCGCCACCAGACGCTGTGCAGTCCCCTCTACAAACAGCGATATACCGTAGTGGTCTCCCCATGGTAGTGAAGGGTTCATCTTCAAGGTGATAATGGCTGCACGGACGCTTTTCACGCCCACTATTTCGCCGTCCTCTTTAGGGCCCTCATAGCGAGCAAGCTCATCTAGGATATTGAATGACTTCGTGTGGTATCCAGAGGTGCTGGACGATGCCGACAGCATCAGCTGCGACCTCTGACAACATGCAGCAGCACCACCTCGGCGAACGCTGTAAGAGAGTAGAGCATTCGAAGCCACCAAAGTTGACAACAGGGTCCCCGGCGTCCTTGGAGTCCCTAGTGTGCTTGGCGCTTCAAATGTCCATGCATCTGCCCTTCGATGATCTACCATTGCAGACGACGTTACTGAAAAACCAATATATACGCAGTCCTTAACATGCGGAGCGTCTCATAACGGCCCACGGGAAGTCACGGAATTCAACTAATACACCAAGCAATACGTTAGAAGCGATCTAAGAGCAACGTCTCCCGCTGCTAAATATTCACTTGAAGGATGGTTCACATGCGCCACAATTGGTAAGGACGGTCTGCCAGTTTCATTACAGGAAGGAGTTCAGCAAAGAGTCAACCAGTCGACATCAAACTGCGGCTCCACTCTACTTATTTAACGGATCAGCACGAACTCTGGTATGGTAGGTAGTACATTGTGTTGAGGTATAATATGCATAAATTATAATTATTTGTAAAACATAATATTGCAATTACATAAGAGAATAGTAATTTCATTCAAAAAAATCTCCACTACAATGGTTTTCCATAAACTAAGCTTCTGAGAATTAGAGTAATTACCACAATTTGTCGACCAACTTCAATTTGCTCAAAATTTAATGTAGTTCATCAATATCATACGTAAACATCACGTGATATTGATTAAAATTAAATGTAAATTGAAAGTGAAAAGGTTAATTCAATTTAATTGAAGCACATGTGGAATATATTAAGACCACAATATATTAAAACTACTTGTTCTGTTTGAAGGGCAATATAAACACATTCTTAATTTAGTTTTGTTTGCCCAAATGTTGTACTTGCTTTGGTAATATATTGGCGAGGTTTTAGATTCCCTACCATTTAATTTTTTTCCTATCTTTAATTTTTTCCGGCCTACTTACAACTCCAAAATCTAGGATATATTTGTTGTGCATTCCTTAAAAATAAATACTAATACCGATAAAATACTAGAGGGGTTTAACAATGGCATAGTAACAATTTAATAGAGCCCCTCTCATCTTGTTGTGGTTGTTGTTTCTTTGTTTTTTTTAATTTTATTCCTAGCCTCCTCACATCTAAAGAGACAAGCACATCATTATTTTTACACTCTATGAAATCCTAAATGACATACTTAAATGCGCTACTTAAATGACATAAACACATTAACATGAGGTTGTTAGACATGAAATATTATAGTGATTTCTTAAGAGACATCAATTTAAGCAATTTGTGGTAAGTAATGAACAATATATAAATTTGAGCTTTTAACTAGAAATTTTATAAAGTGTAATAGGTTATTTAAGTTTTCAACTTCACTTTTATATTACTAACCAACATTTATATTACCAAGTCAAAATTTACACCAAAAAACTACATTTTACTTGTTCGGATGATTCCTTTTACCCCAAATCCAGAATTAAGAGAGATTTCGTTATTTGCAGTAAAGGACATGAAAGGAAACCAAAAACATCTCCAAATTCATTGCAATAAGTTGGTAGTGGTTAATCAAATGATAAGTGTACAAGGTTTCAAGTTTGCCGGGGCCAAGTCATTTTCCAACCACTTGTGGGGAAGGGGAAAAGTCTACAAGGTGGCTAAAAATACATGGAGACAATCCTTTATGGCACTCTAACTGGACCCGTACCTAAATGTAATGTTATATATAAATCTATTATATCTAAACCTATCACCTAGCTCTTGTTAAGAATTGCGGGTTTAGGGTTTAGGGTTTTTTAACCTTGAACCCTAAACCCTACGTATAAACCCTAAACTCTAAGCTCTAAAGCCTAAAACAAAGGCCCTAATGTAATGTATTCTTTGTGACGTTGCTATTTGTTTCAAAGTCATGTTTTCAGTTGTTTCTATAATCTTATTTAGAGTTTACATAAAAAATATCTTGGCAATTAATATGTGTGTATCCTGTCGTTCCAAATTTTGTGGAACCACTACTATGCACATACTCTGTCTAGAGGGTTTGTTGGTAGCACCAAAAATACTATACATGGATGTATGGTTATAATACGTGTGTATAGTACGGTCTACTAGCTCCTCTAATTGCTGCACCAACTATGTTTTGGTGCACATCTATGCCGTACGAAATATTTGTTGTCGAAACTACCTCCTAAGTGAAGTTAAAAATTTGTAGTACTGATTTCACAAAAACTGAGGGAAGGAACTTATAACTCTTCGTACATATCATCCACAAATAAAACTTTGGAAGGTTCGAACAATTTTATGTTGAAGGTTTTAAGCATCAGAACTCCCATTCAAATAAAAATATTATCAATTTATTATCAAACTTTGATACAAAAATATAGCTCTTGTTTGATCCCTTACTAAAAATCTAAAATTAAATCATCGTACAAAATTTCATTCTGAAGTGCATAAAAAATTATCCATCCAAAAGGTTCTATGTAGTACAGATACAATTCAATCCTCCCCAAAATAACACATTTCCAACTTTGAGTCTTTCCTTAAATTGTAAAGAATTGAAAGAATTAGAAGCATCGCGCTGATCAGTGTAAGGGCAATCAACCCGGTTTTAAATGTTCCCGATACGGAGGCAATCAAAGTATGAAGTGCATTTGCGTGTTGTCCTGGATGAACGGAAGGTAGTGATGTAGTGACCACTACCTCGGAACGTTGGCTTAGTTGGTTAAAACAGATGCAGGTAGAAATTCATAACAAGTGCGTGTTCAGCCGCATGCAATCCACTTGGTCAACATACAAAGTAGTCTGAAACGACATTGTCCACTTACATTGAATATTGGTATAGACACAATACAGATGACATCTCCAAATGACAAACCGCATAGTGAGTTGCATTTCCAGAGAGAAATTAAACTACACCTCAGTATGTCTACAGTGCACATAGTTGATTGTTTGGAAAACAATCACCAACACGCTAATGGCATTCAAACTAATCTGTTCTAGAGGGCATGGCAGGTGGAATCAGGTCGAGTTTCGCTCTCCAGTGGAAAAGAAGGAGGGCGCGCTTGTTGATGGCATCGGGGTGGAAGTAGCGTCCACATCTACTGCTGCTCTTGGCAAAAGTAATTCAAACTCTAAAGGGATATCCAGACGACTACGCTGATCGGTCACGATGCAAGTCTGCATGTTTCTGTCCATGGTCCAGCCTTCACTCCCTACGCGAACCCAGCACAACACGGCCCTGGTGAATGGTGTAGAAGAGGTAGGGTTGTCAACGACGCCTAGAATCCAACTGTTTGGTAGACATAGAGAATTGTAGTAAGAGCACCACCAGCGGACGTGCAACAAAGGCGGTCTGATTGGAAAGTTGTTAGTGGAAACCACAACAAAGACATTCTCCGCCGACGACACAGTGGTCTGGCCGTTGCCAAGCCCAGGCGGTGCTAGTAGCGACGCAATACTCATTGGAACAGTATAACAAAGTATCCACAAACCTCCTTCTGCTTCCTTGTACACGGACAGTGTCGTAGTCGAGTGGTTTGTTATTCTCAAAATTAACCAAAATTAACCTTAAGCAAGCCCACCTTACCAGATCGTTTCCAGGGATTTTTATCGTGCATCAAACTCTTTAAATCTTAACAACAAATCACACATAATACCTCGGCACATCCCGGAGGATGGCTTCCCCGATACCTTAGTAACCGGTAACAAGTAACCATATGTGTTTCAGTTAAACTCTGTTGAGCGTCAGAGTAGATTTCCGGTAAGTTTTTACAGTGCCCGGAAAGTCACTGCCCTCCGTTCTCGCAGTCCAGAGGCCATAATATCCACAATCTAACCCTACACCTTGAAAGAGTTATAAAGGTCGCAGCCGGTTCACCGGTCTTCACAATCTACCGGGAACTTGTCCCGGTAAACCGGTCACGCAAGCCCGGGTTCCAACTACAACCACACCCAATGAATCGAACTAAGAAGATACAAGACTCACAACAAGTTAGTACTAAGCAAATCATATGAGCAAAACAACCTTCCACGGCGATCGTTGGAACTCATCCACTGCAAAGGTAATAATCCCGGTATTCTCCGGACTCAGGCTTAGCCGGGATGTCTCCCGGTGTACCGAGAGAAGGGGGATGTCACCCCCTACTCTCCACCAATCCGAACACTTCCCACTTAAGGGAGGCTATCATAAATAGCCGTGGGCTTTCCGGATCCCATCCGGTAAAGCAACTCTTCCCGGTCCCACCGGTGAAAAGTCTAGAGCACAAGTCCCGGACCTCACTCTACCTATCTAATCCGGATATCCTAGCCCCTCGGGATGTCTCTACTCGCACGCAATCACTTAACACACAACAAGTCACAACCTTGCACACCTAGCAAAGACACACTAGGAGGACTCAACTCTCTCCCGGTCCACTCACACAAGCTCAACAAAGACTCTAGACACAAGCAATGAAGGCAAGACACGAGGAGATCAACAAAGAGAAGAGTACATAACACAAGAGCCCAAGGCCCTTAAGTACACAAAGGCCACTAGCTACCCTCCAAAACTAGATCCCCAAAAGGTGGAAATGGCATCTAAAGAGTGCACTAAAGTCAATAGCTACGCTCCAAAACTAGACCGCAAAAGGACGAAATGGCATCTAGGAGGTGCACTAAAGCCAATAGCTACCCTCCAAAAGTAGCTCCACTACAGGACAAAACGGCATCTAGATCCTAAAATCAAGGGTAGCCTAGTCACCGGCGGATTACCGGTAGACCGGTAAACTGGAAGACCGGTAGACCGGAAGACTCCCGGTCCGGCGGTCCCGGAACCGGTGAACCTTTTCCTAACAAAAGTTAGTAGCCGGAGAAACCACTCAAGTGGTAGTGATCGGGTGCGCAATGGGGCCCCATCGACATCACTACTCTCACCCTAGTGTGTAATTCTAGCAACTTAAAACAACATCTCATCAACCGGTGAGGTAAACCAACACATAACATATAACGAAGACTCAACCGGAAGACTCTTCCGGTTGAGACGTATAGAGATTGTCACCACGTCTGGAAGTACCAACATGGTCAAGAGAATCCCCCGGGAGGCCGGATGTCTCAACCGGGAGGTCTACCGGTGGATTGGCGGTATCCACCGGAAGGTCGGGTGTATCTATAGATACATGCGGAGTCTCTTTAAGCTCGATTAATATAGCCGCAGAGGACTCCACCAAAGACTCCGGGGTTGAGGAAGGGAGGTCTACCGGTTCCTTCCCAGTAGAAGTTACTGGGAGGCTTCTTTTTCTCTCATAGACCTTCAAGTTCCACTCCTTGAAGGATGGGAAATCCACCCGACTCACCGGATAGCCATGTAGTCCCGGGCGGACAAATTCCACAAAATGCCTGTACTTCCACCAATCTCCCTATTAACTTGTCACAAACTCCGGTCCGGCCCGGAAACACAAGTCTACCGGTCAGCCGGTAGACAACTCCGGAACACTTTGCTAAAGTATGTGGATAAGGGTGTCTCACACATCTAGCAACATACTAACAACACAAGGTCACATATAATGATAACGAGAGAAGACTTTGGAGACAAGGACTTAGAAAGAGGTTCTTCCCGGTTGACCGGGAAGACCGGGAAAAATATAGGAATTGTGGGCAAGACCTAAAATGATATGAGGAGGGAGACAACTCAAGATAAAAACTTGCCACAAGGCTAGGACAATCGACAACAACTACACATATAAACAACACAATGAGTTCTAGATGAAGTCCCCGGGGAGGACTTTTTCTCTAGACCGGGGAGGATATTACCGGGGAGTCACCCCGGTAGACAAGAGAGGAAAAGACTCACAAACAAGAAATTCTCACAAACAAAAGAAACCCAACATGGGCAAGAGTCACCTTTGTTGTTGCACCCGCAACCTCCTTCCTTTGTCTCTTTTATCTTCTCGCTTCGGCCACAAATCTCCTCCACTTCCACAAAACCCTAAAATCTCCACCAAACCCTAGCTCGCGCACCTCTTCCACCAAACCCTACCTTGCGCACCTCTTCCACCAAACCCTACCTCGCGCACCTCTTCCACCAAACCATAGCTCGCGCATCTCTTCCACCAAACCCTAGTTCGCGCACCTCCAAGACACTTGAAAAGCCTCCTCTCCTTCTTCTTCTTCTTCCTTGTTGCACCACTTCTTCTTCACTCCTTTGACTACTTTTTCAAACCCCAACTCCAAAAAGACAAAATAGAGAGAGAGAGAGAGAGAGAGAGAGAGAGAGAGAGAGAGAGAGAGAGAGAGAGAGAGAGAGAGAGAACTTATGAGAGAGAGAGAACTAGATAGGGAGATAGAGGAGAAAACTTGAGGGGAGGGGGAGATTTTTAGAGAAGCAGGGGGAGGAGAGGAAAGTCCCTGGAGAGGAGAGGAAAACTTCTGTGGGAGAGAAATTTCGGGAAGGGAAATTTCGAGAAGGCCACTGTTGGAGGCGGCTGGAGCTGCCCGGGTGATACCCAGGTGCCAGGGTATCAGCCCATACCCGGGTTGGTACCCGGGCTAGTTCATACCCGGGTTGATACCCGGATATGTTTTTTTTTTTTTTTATAATTTTAATTTTGGAATCTTTTTCTTTTCTTTTTTTCTTTTTCTTTTATCTTTTTCTTTTTTGTCTTTTCTATTCTTTTCTCTACCAGTTCTACTAATTCAAACAAGAATTAGCATCTAGAAGAACTCAACTACTTCTAACTACCTTCTAAACTCAACTAGTTAATTTAGATTTAAGTGGTGATTTTAGACTTACGTCCCGGGATATCTCTCAGAACTCTTTTGAAATTGTTTCCCGGGACTTAAATTAGTGATTTTAAGACCCGGTTTTATCACCACTATAAACCTAATTAACTACTTAAGCATTTCTCTATTTTCTCTATTGGCTATCTAATCTAATTTCACACAATACTAACTATTTTTCTAGTTAACTAATACTAAAAACCCTATTTTAACTAATTTTTTTGGTAGGGGCGACCAAGTGGGAGTTTTAGATTCCCACAGACAGCCTACTGAATCCTCTAGATGCCCACACGCCAAGATGGGCAGAATCCCCCGCCTCCGTGCTCGGTATCGTCTTCACCGCCACAATCCATACACCTCGTATGCCAGTGTAGGTCGGGGGCATTCGGCCTGTCCAGAACGACGTTTCAGCAACTTTCGTAGGAACGAGAATTCAATCGCCAACCTCGACGCCTTCCTCTCTGTGGAATTAGCACTCCCTTGAGCCATGCAGACAGTTTACATAGCAAAGAAGAGACTGGCTCCTACAGGCACGTCATTGTACCTGACCACTCACTTTAAGAACTCTAGAGAATCATGTGGCTCATCCACAGTAGTGGGGAGAAGGCACTGTAATCCTATGAAGCGGTACTTCGATTCATGTACAACGACAGTGCGTATTGGTCACCCTTTGAATACCCTTACGTACTAGTACCCACTTGCATGGACTTCAACGTCAACTCCAAAATTGGACGGTCACGAATGTGTCGAAAAATGATGACCGTCCACCCTCAAAATTGGACGGTCACATTCAGGGCACATTCAGAAGCGCCCTGAATGTGTCGAAAAATGATGACCAGTCCATCGTGAAGGGCGGTCTTTATTCTTTTAATGTAGCTTCCTTGTCCACTTTCGTGCACAGTACATCGGCGTACTTCTACCCCATCAATAGCAAGCCATCGGTTGCAGGTCGCATCCTAAGCCGTGGACTTCACATCTGGTCGGCACTGATTTATGCTGTCGACTTTTGGAGTGCAGTGGATGTATTTGCCGTAGATGCATCTCTCTGTCGTGACTCGGGATTAGTTTTCTCTCTAGGCCGGTAAGTGCTTTGCTATTACAATGATGTTGGTATACGAGTGCTCGGATATTTTTCCGGTCATAGAAAGGGGACAGAATAGGCGACATTTTGTTGCAGCAACGTATTTACAAATTCCCATTTTGGTGTTGGTGTTGGTATCCTTCATAAATCTTTTACTTTCAAACCAATATTACTTTTTAATTGGCACTAAAAGTACTTCTAAATCTAAGTTTCGTAAATCTTTTACTTTCAAACCAATATTACTTTTTAATTGGCACTTAAAGTACTTCTAAATCTAAGTTTCATAAATCTTTTACTTTCTAATCAATATTACTTTTTAATTGGCACTTAAAGTACTTCTGAATTTCAGTTTCATAAATCTTTTACTTTCAAACCAATATTACTTTTGAGTATACTTTATCAATGTAATTAGGTATATTTTTTTACTTCAAAACGTATATTCTAATTTTCATTCCAAGCTTTCCTTCTAGACAATACTTTCAATTCTTTAAGTGAATGATGAAGAGTGATCAATTTTGTTTTCAATCACTTGATTATGAATATTGATTTATGAAGGCTGCCCTTGTAAAATTGGTAAAGGTTTCAACTTGGGTCACTTCGAAATTTGAGTAGTGATGTAGTAATGAACATTTTTTTTTAAAATAAACATTAAAAAAAAAACTGAAGTGAAAGTGCCCATTTTTTACTTGAAAACTAAAATTTCTAGATGAAGATTTGAAGATTGGAGTTTGGTTGTGCAAATTTTACCACATACACCTTGCAGTATAAGGAGCTCCTAGTAAAAATCTTAGGCAATAATATTACTTTCAACCCCTTCGTCAAGACACGCCCTTGAGCACCTCAAGGCGCGCCCTTGAGCCCGAACTCGCCCTCGGACAACTTCATTCATATAATGAAGTATGAATTGATGGCACGCATTTTAGTGAAGGTAGCTCTTGTTTTTGAGTTTTCAAACATGGGGCATGTTTAACCATTGCAAGCCAATCATGTGAAATCCAATTTAGCTTTTCATGAATTTTTTTTGCATAAGACTGATCTCAAGATGAAATTAAACAACTTTGTAGCTGGAAGATTTTTGTTTTGAATAGTTTAGGTTTTGGATTTGCAATGATGTTTCTATCTTGAAAAAAATTGGAAAATCAATAAATAAATAAATAAATATTATATATATATATACATGGTTTTTGAGGAGAAGTTTCTCATTCATCCACTGTTGGATTTCAACTTTGTTTGTTGGGTTGGATTCCAATTTGAATCTAGTTTTTGTAGTAGAAACCTTAATTCCATCCAAGATGTGAGGAAGATATGGCATTCATTTTCGTGCAAGGGGCCTAGCTTTGGACATTTTTTCCTTTGTAAAATTTGGGGCAATTTTCATCATTGCAAGGCCATTATTTGCGCAAAGTCATTTTTCTTATGGTTTTTTTTTGTTCAAGGGTGTCATTGAGATAGAGGTAAACATCTTTGTAGTTGGTGAGTTTTTCATTGCAGTAAGTCTATTGGTAGCATTTTTACTTCAAAGTCAAAATGTTGAGATTTTACAATGTTCTTTGAGTACTAATACGAATGATCTTGCAATCTATGAGGCCTCATGATTCAAAATTTGACCCCACATGATGTACAAAATGTCTACTACAAGATTGTATGGTTGAAATCTGAATAACTTATCTTTGTTTCCATTTATGACACTTCTTTTGAGAATGTGTTCTTTTTGCTAAAAATGAGTCAAACCATTTAGGGATTAAATACCAAACTTTTGAAAATTATGTTTTGAAAAATAAAGTATTATTGGTACTTATAAAAATTGGAACTGAGACAAAAGTAGGTTTACCAAATTCAAAAATCCATAAATAATTAATTATTCAACACAATAGTTCAAATTAGTTGTATATATGTGGTAGAATTTTTGTAGGTTATATGAATTAAACTTGGAGTCATGGGGTTTCATAGATTGTAAAACCATAATGTATTAGTACTTGAAAAAAATCATAAAATTTCATCATTTCCATTTTAGAATAGAAATAATCTCTTATTTCAAAAACACTATTGTATCAAAGAATATCATCAAATTCTACCAATACATTTACATAGGAATAATAGTCCAAAACAAGATATCTTGTACTAAAATAATTGTCATATATTTGTTATTTATTTTAAATTCTGTAATTTCAATTCTACAATTTTGGCTACACCTCGTACTTTAGTTGATACATGTTTGCCTTCTTTGTGTAGCATACTTAATTTCTTCATACGTTGAACCAAACCTTCATTCACCTGTACTGATGTTCCAATTCTTGTATGGCCAGCAGAACTTATTGATGGAATAGTGCAATGAAAGTCTGACTTATCTTGCCAAATTATTTCTACTACTCCATCACAAGCCTCAAAGTCAACTGATACTTTGTAACTACCAAGAAGAAATTCTCCTCCTCTACAAATAAAATTATCTTTTTTTGTCAATAAATCACCAGTGTCTATTAAAGTAGGAGCCCAAATTCCATAAGCATAGGAATTATAATCCCTATCAAGATGGAATTTATTACAAAAATCTTTCATTGTATAAGTTAAATTACTGCAAAAGCCACCTTCTTGTATATGGAACATGTTGAATTCTTACTGGTGTAAAGTGGGAACTCCAGCCTGTGCAACTTCAACTTTAACATTTTTAAATATTTTAGGGGCTAAATTATTGAATTTTTTACCATAAAAAGCTGAAATCAATGATATGATCTCTTGATCTTCTTGCCATTTTTTAACAGTCTCCATACTTTGTTGCATTTTCTTATTTGGAACATAACGACCAAATGATAATTTAGGGTCACTTCCTAAATCACATTAAATAATTTAATTAGATTATCTTTATAAAGTTTAAAAAAAAACTTAATACAAAGTGAACAACTCAAATCTAAACATAATACAAAATAACATACCTCCTCTCCATCCAAGAGCATACATTTCACCTTGTCTTTTTGCACTATTGCAAGTAACTAAACCTGCACCGTTTTTAATACCAATCAAGCTTCTCATAAGCTCTTGATATTGTTCAAATTCCTCTCTTATCATTTGTTCAAATGGAGTGAATTTTACCACGAGAACAATTTCTTTAGATACTTTATCTTGTACTACACATAGCCGATATCGAAGATGACAATAATCAAGTGGAACATTATTGAATGATTCATTATGAAAATTTTGGAGACATCTTTTTCTTTGTATAACATATGCACCTACAATTCATGAAAATATCTATTTACCTTTACATAATAAATATCAAACAAACTTTGTGTAACATATTTTTTGATCTACTAACATAATTAAAAATAAAGTAACTTACTTATCTATATTTCCTACAACTACAAGGTCTTTTTGAGAATTCATACCAAAACATATAAAATATAAATAGATTAGAAATATTAGATTATAAATAAAACTATAATTATAAGAAAAAATAAGTATAGTACCCAAACATTAATAAGTACAAGAGGATAACTCCCAGAAATATGATGTTACCTTTTACTTGATTTTGTATATATTCAAAGTCTTTTGAGCGTTTAGCCTTTTTACAAGCCTTTGAAGAGGCTTGTTGCTTATTTTTGTTCTTACCATGTCTACAAGTTTTGACAAATATATTATCATATTAATATAATTAGATCAAGCAAAAATATATATACATATCATCTAATACAAATTAAAATGTTTTATAATCTACAAACATATACAAAAGATGAAATCTATTACATAATAACCTCTAACTTTCCTTAAAACCTAAAATGGGTTTGAGGGATTCTGGGTTATCTAGAGGAAAGATCTAAATTTAGTGTTTTGGATTATGATGGATATGAATATGGTAATACATACAAGGTGTATGTGGTAGAATTTGAAATTTTTAAGCCATATTTATAACCAAGATCATTACTCAAATTTCCGTGGGGCGACAACGATGATGCGGGGGCTGCAACGATGATGCGGAATTTTCACAATAGAGTCATAGGACTTATAAAACCTAGAGAAAAGCTTGAATTTTCACATGGGGGTATGCTGAAATTTAAATACAAATGTCGGTTTCTGACAATACATAAGGCAAATATTAAATTGTGGTAATCAAAATCCAAACGGTCAAAACATGCCTTAATCCCTAAATGGTTTGACTCATTTTTAGCAAATAGAACACATTTTCAAAAAAAGTGCCATAAATGGAAACAATGGTAAGTTATTCAAATCTCAACCGTACAATCTTGTAGTAAACATATTGTACATCATGTGGGTCAAATTTTGAGTCACGAGGCCTCATAGATTGCGAGATCATAACGTATTAGTACTCAAAAAACATCACAAAATCTCAACATTTTCACTTTGAAGTGAAAATGCTACCAATAGACTTACTGCAATGAAAAACTCACCAACTACAAAGATGTTTACCTTCATCTCAATAACACCCTTGAACAAAAAGAAACCATGAGAAAATTGTTTTTGCACAAATAATGGCCTTGCAATGATGAAGATTTCCCCAAAGTTTACAAAGGAAAAAATGTCCAAAACTAGACCCCTTGCACAAAAATGAATGCCATAATTTCCTCACATCTTGGATAGAATTAAGGTTTCTACTAAAAAACTAGATTCAAATTGGAATCCAATTCAACAAACAAAATTGAAATCCAATTGTGGGTGGATGAGAAACTTCTCCTCACAAAACAAAGGTATTCTTTTCAGTTTTTTTAGGATAGAAACATCATAGCAAATCCAATACCTAAACTATTCAAAACAAAAATCTTCCAACTACAAAGTTGTTGGATTTAATCTTGAGATCATACTTATGCAAAAAAAAATTATGAAAAACTAAATTGAATTTCACATAATTGGCTGGCAATGGTAAAACATGCCCCATGTTTGAAAACCCAAAAACAAGAGCTACCTTCACTAAAATGCATGCCATTAATTCATACTTCATTGTATGGGTCTGAAATTTTTACCACACAAACTAGACTTAGTTTAGGACCCAACCCAAGTGATTTTGTTCAAAACAGACTCCGGATGAAGAAATTATGGTTGTTCAAAGTTTCTGCCTTTCATCCAAAATGTTGTTCTTCGACATTCGGCCCGTTCAAGGGTTAATTCCTTATTTACATGATCAAAAAAAAGTTTTAAAAAAAAGTAAAATCTTAATTTTTGGTAAATTTTTGAAGTTACTGTGATTAAATTGATTTTGGACAGATTTTGTGAATAAATGAGCATATATCGCAGTTTTGGGCAGATTTCAGCATGCCCTAATAGTGTTTTCAAACTTTGAGAGTGAATATCTCCTAAAGTATGAGGAATTTTAGAGCATTAATGGTCTTGTTGAAAAGGCATGGGAAAAATCTACGATCTGCCAAAAGTTTCAAATCATACAATCTAAATTTAGTAGATTAGAGCCTGACCAAAGGAAAATTGACCCATTTCGGGCCTCACTTGACTTTAGGGGTTAACCCCTAAAGCTCCTTGTGTGTTTTTGGGAGCTTGAAACCTCAAAACTGCGATTGTCTACCTCTATGCACTCCCGGAGGTGAAAACCAAATTTTTTCCCCTTTTTTTAAACTTCCAACCGAAAGATCTTGTACCTAAGACTATTTTTAATTACTGTTCCAAAAATTGACCGTTGGATATTTACCATTTGAGAGATCATAACATCCAAAGTTTGACTCCCAAGTTTTTTTGGGCATTGTGATGATTGTTTTTGAAATTTTTGGGGGTTGTCCTCGTAAAATTAGTAGAATATTCAATTGTCTTGGATTTTTTTAAAAGTTGGGTAGTTGTACTATTATAAACACATTTCCAAAAAAATAATTTAATAAAACACTAAACAAAAAAAAATTGCTGCCCTATTTGGGCTTGAAAACAAAAATTTGCGTTAAAAAGTTCTAAAGCTGGAATTTGAGTTTGCAAATTTTTGCACACACACCTTGTAGTATAGGGAACTCTCACACCAATTTATAGCCCATAATATTAAAGTTAGACCCTTCATCTAGGCTGCCCAAAACAGCAAAAAGCCATTTTGCCTTTTAAAGAGCTTTAGGGGTTAAAGGCCAAGCAAGAAACTCTCTCCTGTGAAAAAGTTCAACTCAAATAAAATATGATACTCTCCTGTCTCATTGAATTTTCCCGTAGGTTCTCTCATATCTACCGTAAGAGGTAAATTTGAGAGAACCTACTTAACAGATTCAATGGGACAAAGGGAGTACATATTTATGCTATATATGGCATCAATCCCATCATTTTCTACTCAAGATGTTAATAATAGCGTACTCATTTGCTCAATAGCTTGCTTATTTTCAATTTCGTTTTTTATCTATTACCTTTTGAATGTGTAAAACTCCAATGTGATTGAATTTCAATTTTATTCTTTTCCTAACACCTTTTGAAAGGTGTGCAAAAGTGCAAAGTGAATGAATTTCAATGAACTAAATTTCATTAAATTCAAAACGGAGCACTGCTTTCTTCTGCATTCACTAGTTTCGTATGTAGCAAATAAAGGTAGTTGTGAATATTTTACAGTCACCGATTAACATAACTTCATAACTATGTTTTTGTATAGAAGCGACAGTTTATTATGGTTTCATATTTTTCATTTTTAAAAATTCAATTCAAGTACTTTTGTAGAATATTGAACACTATATTACCACAGGGCGTCGGTGTTAGCATTGAGAGTGAATGTGTACCAAAAGAAGTATTATTCCAGTGCACGGTTTAGTAGTCGATTAAATTTGAACTTTTTTGCAATTAACTTGTTATACATATACATTTCATTTTTCATGAACATCTTCTTCTAAAAGAAATTGGTACAATGTCCATGTAAGGAAATAAAGTATTTTATTATAGCTAACCTTCACCATTTGTGGACTTCTCTTCACCATTTGGTGAACTTCTCCTTTAGATTGTTTAAATACAACCGGTCAAGACTTCTTAACCCCTAAACGTCCCAGCTTATTTTTAGCCAAAAACCACATTTTAAAAAAAGTGTCACAGGTTGAAAATGAAGGTAAGTTATTTAGATCTCAATCATACAATCTTGTAATAGACTTATTGTAGGTCATGTGGGTCAAATTTTTAGTTATGTGGCCTTGTAGATTGCGAGATTGCAACATATTAGTACTCAAAAAAAAAATTACAAGATTTCATCATTTTCACTTTGAAGTAGAAATGCTACCAAAAGACCTATTGCAATGAAAATATCACCAACTAGAAAGATGTTCACCTTCATCCCAATAACACCCTTCTGCCATGGTGAAAATTGATATATCAAAAAATATTCTTGGCTCAAATGATAACCTTGCCATGGTGAAAAATGCCCCAAAATCTACTTAGGGAAAAAGGTCCAAAACTAGACCCCTTGCACTAAAATGCATGCCATGTCTTCCACACATTTTAGATGGAATCAAGGTTTCTACCACAAAAACTAGATCCAAACTGGAATCCAACTCAACAAACAAAGTTGAAATCCATTGGTCGATGGAGGAGATACAACTCCTCAAAAATAATGTATTCTTTTAGTTTTTTCAGTATAGAAACATCATTGCAAATCCAATACCAAAATGATTCAAATAAAAAATCTTCCAACTACAAAGTTGTTGGAGTTCATCTAACGATCATAATTTTGTAAAAAAACTAAATTGGATTTCACATGATTGGCTTGCAATGGTAAAACATGCCCCATGTTTGAAAACCCAAAAACAAAAGTTGCCTTCACTAAAATGCATGCCATTAATTCCTACTTCATTGAATGGGTCTGAGATTTCTACCATACAAATTAGACTTCATTTGGGATCCAACCCAAGTGATTTTGTCAAAAGCGGACTCTGGATGAAGAAACTATGGCTCTTCAAAGTTTCAGCTTGTGCTCCAAAATGTTGTTTGTCGACACTCGGCACGTTTAGGGGTTAAGAATTTTTTTATTGCCTACAGTTCATATTCGACACATCAACCCTTTGCCTCATTAGCTACGTTTCTGGGCAAGCATTCTTGACCGATCAGTGGCCTTCTCTACCATAGTGTAAATTGGCCCTTAAATAATATATTATAACCAGTGCCCAGTTTTGGGCAAAGGTGGTCCTTGTGGAGCATCTACTCTACTCCACGCTCCACATTGTCATGTTATTCTTATTGTCTCCTTCTTTCAAGGTTGGTGGGGATATAGGATTTAATACTACAACTTTAATATCTCTAGCCTTTGATCCCTAAGCACCCAAGCCTATTAGGTGCACTGGAAGGCATTAAGAAAACTAATGCATTAACTTTATCATTGAACTATAAGATCTTTAAGACTACTTACCAATTAGTGAAACTTTGGTGCCGATTCAAAGAAGTTAACGTGTTTTGAAAGATCGTGAGGTTTGACCAAGAACCTTTGGGCCTTGATTTCATGGCACAAATTGAGTGAATTGAGGCATCAACTAGATTTGGCACCAATTCATGAACTGCAGAGATTGTTGTTAGGAAGACAATGAATGCATTATATATAATTCAAATGTCACCAATTGATCTAAATTGAGAAATAATGAATTGTACAAATAAATAAAATGAATTGTTAGTTGTTCAAACAAAGCCCCTCTCAAACATCATGTTATACTTAAATGACAACTTTCTAGATTACAAGGTAGGTTATTAACTTCAATGTAAGTTGTTTCTCTTGAGAGTAGACATGAAGTACTACCTTAATTAAATTTTCAATATATGGTAGGATGAGTGCGAGATGAGGGTGCAAATTGTACATTGTTCAAAACACGAACGTTCTAGAATTGAGTAGTCTCCGTATTGGCTACATCCATGAACTCATGCATACTAAACAATGAGTTCTAAATGTATGAACAGGTTATTGGATTATAATATACGATTTTTGCTTGTTTTTTTCTCATTGTTATTTGGACAAAGCCTAACAATTCTAATGTCCTTACATTATGGTAAGGAGCTATCAACCTCTAAATGCATAACTATTCAGTTTGTGAACAATGTATAGATCTTTGCACCAACTATTCATTCTCTGAACAATGTATAGATCTTTGCAGCATTTTGCAATCATCATAGTGTTTTTTGTTCACCAAAAATTAATGAAGAAGAACTCCAACCCTATTTGAGGCCGGCGTGAATAGAGTGTCTATTTGACCTATCCTTGGATGCATGCTAGGAGGTCATAACACCAATGGTGGGACTACTACCTCCTCTCAGAGTGGACACTATGCTAGTTCCTACCTAGCCACTAGTGCCTTAGGGATACCCATCGTCGTCGTCCCCGCCCTACGTCCCCGCCCCTACGTCCCCGCCCTGCCCCTACGTCCCCGCCCCTACGTCCCCGCCCTGCCCCTACGTCCCCGCCCCTACGTCCCCGCCCTGCCTCTACGTCCCCGCCCCCGTGCCACGGTGGCCAGACACGTCAGAATCCGACGTGGTTTTTTACAGTCAAATGTTTTACCTTCGAAAAATTACACGGCCCCCTCGAATTAAGGCCGTCCGATTCGCCCGGACCGTCCACCCGTCCGGTCCGATTCGCCTGTCCGGTTTGCCTGTCCCATGACCCTAACCCGCCCAATATGACAACCCTGATTTGGAGTGATGAGTCATCATTTGAGATCGATGCTTATTCACGTCAGACTTGAGTATGGCGGACTACTTCACAAAAATTTCATTCACAATGTTTAGCACCAACATTCAAGTTTGGGAGGATGTCAATCATGGTTTGGGGTGCTTTTACTGCAACTAGTAAGTGTTTTTTGATTTTAATTCCTTTTAGACAACGCACTGCTATGGACTTTGTAGAGATTGTATGTGAGCAAGGATTATTGCACTACTTCTACCACCATGCTAACCATGAAGAATTAGTATTTATGTTGGATGGTGCACCAATACATACAGCCAGAGTGACAAAAAATTGCATCAAAGATATTGGTTTGAAGATGCTCAATTGGCCTCAAAATTCTCCTGACTTAAACCCTCTAGAAAACGTGTGGATGATTTGTAAAGATAAGGTCTAGAAGATGAAAACACCGAAAAACAAAGAGCAAATGTGGAATGTAGTGCAAGCAGCTTCGGAGAGTATACCTATGGAGATGTTAGACAAGTTAGTTGCAAGCATGCCAAAACAGATACAAATTGTTATCGATGCCAGAGGAGGTAGCATACAGTGGTAGTAGTAGTTGTTGATCAATCCAATTTTCTGATTAGAAATGACTACAAAAGATTTGTATTTTTTTAGCAAGAAGCTTCTACATGTATAAAGCTGACTATTAATGGAAAAAATTCTATATTTGATGTTTATATGAGGTAGCATTAGTCAAGTTTTCTTGTTGGTCTCTTCTTGTGTGTGTGAGAAACAGCAAGGGGTTACCTTACTTTGTGGAGGGAACTGTACAATCAATGTACAATTTCCTTGCGCCAATGTGCACTCATCTTATTGTTTTTCTTTTTATGTCTATATTAAGAAAAAAACTTAGTTTTTTCTTAATTAATAATTAATTTGGACAGAGCAGGTCTTTGGTGAGGCACATGTCTCATCCCCACATTAAAATGTTTCAAGCTATGCATGGTTATTGACACAAGACATGTGCCATCCCAGAAAAAGTGCACATTCAAATAGGCACTTTTAACAAAACCCTTGTTAAGAGTTAAAGGAAAGTAGCCTGAAAATTGTGAAAATTTCCTAAAACTACCCTCTTTTGGCGAAAGGTGCAATTCTTTTTAAAAATTTTGACGTATTTTGAAGTATGTAACCGTATGATCTAGTACATTACCTAGCTTATACATGTACATGTTTGCGAAATCTTTTATTTTAAATCTCTCACCATTTGTGGGATCGTAATATTCAAAGCTGAAAAAAGAAGTCTCTATCCCTTGTTGTAGAATAGGAAAGTAGTGTTTTGGGGGCCAGAAACCATCTTTGAAAGTAAATTTGACATGAGGCACTTTAGATTCTTGTTCCTAGGTGAGTTAGGTACATGTTTACATAATGATTACCCTCATAGGATCTATAAAAACCTAACTAAATTCTTGATTTTTCACATGGAGGTATGCTGAAATTCAAATACAAAGGCCGATTTTCAACAATATATTAGGCATGTAAAATAATAATGAATAGAGAATCCAAACGGTGAAATTATGCCTTACTACCTTTACAACATGTACAATTTTTTTGAAAAAATGGTATTTTTAAATTTTTTGTTACTCCAATCCACTTGATTTTGGGCAAATTTTGAGAATAAATGAGCATGTACTGCAATTTTGGGCAGATTTCAGCATGACCTAATAGTGTTTCCAAATACTTCTTAACCCCTAAATGCCTGGAGGTGTTTTTACTCTAAACACATCATTGTGTTTGGAGTGCCATTAGTGAAAATCAAAGTAACCTCATAGATTGCAAGATCATAACATATTAGTACTCAAAAAAGATTGCAAAATTTCATCATTTTTACTTTGAAGTGAAAATGCTACCAATAGACTTATTGCAATGAGAAAGTCACCAACTAGAAGGTTGTTCACCTTCATCTCAATAATCCCCTTGGACCAATAAAAACCCGTGAGAAAAATATCTTTGCGCAGATACTCGCCTTGCAATGATGAAAACTGCCTCAAATTTTACAAAAGAAAACATGTCCAAAACTAGACCCCTTGCACGAAAATGCAAGCCATGTCTTCCTCACATCTTGGATGGATTTAACGTTTTTACCACAAAAACTAGACTCTAATTGGAATCCAACCCAACAAACAAAGATAAAATCCAACGATGGATTAAGGAGATATAGCTCCTCAAAAATCATCCATTTTTTCACTCTTTTCATTGAAGAAACATCATTGCGAGTCTAATGCCAAAATTATTTGGATAAAAAATCTTTGACCTACAAAAATGTTAGATTTCATCTTAAGATCATGATTGTATAAAAAAATTCATGAAGAACTATTTTTGATTTCACATAATTGGCTTGCAATGATAAAACATGCCTAATGTTTGAAAACCCAAAAACAAAAGCTGCCTTCACGAAATGCATGCCATTATATCAGACTTCATTGTATGGGTCTGCAAATTTTACCACACAAACTAGACTTGATTTGGGACCCAACCCAAGTGACTTCGTCAAAAACGGACTCCGGATGAAGAAGTTATGGCTCTTCAAAGTTTCTGCCTTTCATCCAAGATGTCGTTTTTCGACATTGGGAACGTCTAGGGGTTAATTATGTTTGGGAAACAATAAAAAAAAAAGGGGGGATTAAAAAGTGCCATTTGGTTTGTGTGAGTTCTACCACGTCTCGAATTGGCCGAAAAAACCACAAATATTCACTGTAATCAAGCAAACTTATGGTTGGAGTCCCACAGACCTGCTCGTAAGCTAAAAAACTTCACTTTTGTCTTTGGATAATTCTCCTTTTCATTTGTTGAGTTTTACTTTTTACTTTTTCTTTCTTGTTTTTTTTTACTTTTACTTTCAAAGTAAAATACATGAGTATAAATGTAGATAAAATCGTTCATTTATATTTAAACACATATACAGATATGTGTGTTTATAAGCAATTATTTTGATGCATATTTCTTGGTATATAGAGATAATATAAAACTTTGGATCTATAAAATAGTAAAAAGGGTGCTAGGTAACTATGGCAATGAATGTTGTTTCTAAATTTCCATGTCGGATGTCACTTTCTTCAAACTTTGCATCTACAAAAAATTCTTCGCATGCCACTACACGCCACCAACGCCACCACCAAGCTCTTGTCTACACTACGTTTCAAAGATTCCCTGTTTTAAAGGCCCAAGATTCAAATCATGAAGTAGATGTTGAAGACAAGATCAAATTTCCTCCAAGTTTGACATTAAATCTTAAACTCAAGTCTGTTTTGAGGTACGGTGAAAACTCACATCAAAGAGCCGCTCTCTATGTTGAAGACAATTCTCTATATGAATCCAAGTTTGAAGGCATTGAAAACGTTATACAACTCCATGGCATAGAAATGTCGTACAACAATTATTTGGATATTGATGCAGCTTGGAATTGTGCATGTGATTTCAAGAGTCCAACCTGTGTGATAGTAAAGCACACAAATCCTTGTGGAATTGCCTCTGTTGACTCGAATGAAAGCATTGTGAAAGCATATCACGAAGCAGTGAAGGGCGATCCTATTAGCGCATACGGAGGTAGTATTGCTTTTAATACAAAAGTAGATGAAAACCTTGCACGTGAGATTCGAGAATTTTGCAATCCTATAGATGGTGCAAAAAAAATGTTTTATGATAATGTGGTAGCTCTCGGCTACACTTCAAAGGGTCTAGAGATTTTGAAAGGAAAATCAAAATCCTTGCGCATTCTTGAAGCAAAGCAAACCATAAATGCTCATCAATCATTTCGACAAATTGGAAGTGCGGGTTGGTTGGTCCAAGATTTTGATAACAAAGTGCTTGAGGCCAAAGATCTTGAACTGGTAACAAGCAAGGATTGCACTCCTGAGCAATTGCAAGATGCACTATATGCTTGGAAATGTTGCAAGCATATTAAAAGCAATGCAATTGTTTTGGCAAAGAATAATCAGATGTTAGGGATGGGAAGTGGTCAACCAAATCGAGTGAAGAGTTTGCAAATCGCACTAGAAAAATCAGGAGATGAAAGAAAAGGAGCTGCTTTAGCAAGTGACGCATTCTTTCCATTTGCTTGGGATGATGCCGTAGAAGATGCTTGCAAAACTGGTGTAAGTACTATTGTTCAACCAGGCGGTAGCAAGCGTGACCAAGATGCTATTGATTGTTGTAACCAATATGGAGTCAATATGTTTTTTACTAGAGTGCGTCACTTTTTACACTAATTGCAAAAAAATTTGTTGACTGTTAGTGTTTTAAGATAGGTACTTAGATTAATTATGAGGAAACTTATGTTTTCTCTTTGGGGTGTTTACCATAATAATATATGGTGCCTTCGAAGATTAGTGACTATTATGAGTACTAAAAGAATGAGTCATTCACCTCGGTGGAGATACCACACGTTTCTACTTATGTCATCTTCTCATATTCAATTTTCAAATTAGAATACTCATATGCAACAGCAACTCATCTTCTCATGCACTTGCTTGGACCTATTTGCAATGAAAGTAGTTTATGAATGTGTCTGATTTAGCTAAGCCACTTCCTTTGGTAGGATGGGAACGGGGTAACCCTTTATTGTGCTAAAAAAATTCAATAACAATTCGTTCTATTTAATAAAAATATATTATGGAATGAATAATTTCTATAAATCCAAATGGACACAATCACCTTTGTGCAATCATCACCCCTCAAATGGGACAGTAACTATTACAGCGTCCCAACCAAGACTTTTCTCAATGGGAACGAGCTGAAGTTGTCTGTATTTCTCAGATCTCAAGACATAATTCTACAACTGCGAGATAATCAAGTCCTCGACATATTGAACCGACCAAGTCAAGACATTGCACACCAGTTGTGGGCGCACAAAAGAAAACAAGATTCAAGGAAAATGAGGTGAGGGGAAAACTGGTAACTGCCGGCATGGAGCCACTGGCACATCAATTATTATACAATGTACGAAGCCGTTGCTTGAGAACCAAGCACGGGAGTTCATAAATGAATGGGTTACTCACCAAAGTAGATTAAGCAAGCCTGAAGTACTACACTGCCGCTGAGAGACCTACGCTACAAAAACAACGAAGATCAATAGAAATGTGATCAAAACCATAAATATCTTGACAATGAGCCATCGATTTGATGAAATGCTGTCAAGGTACTTGAGAAGACGATTTTGTGCTCCTTCCACGTTTGTAAGAGACTCATCCATATTCTCATCAATCCTGCACATTTTAACGATAGAAATAGTAAGTACCTCGCCCAGCCATTCATTTTCGAAGCAGTGACAACACCACTACTTTCGGAAAGAGCATAAACAATAGTAGATGATATTTGAAACATTCAACACTCTGGAGATAGCAAGTAGGCTGCAATCACATTTTGTCACTATGGGCATAGAAAAGACAGTTGTGCTAGGGATTGATATCTGCACCTGATGGCAACTTCGCCTTGCTGAGCAACCATAGTGGCCAATTGGGTAAAAATAGTACTCAGCTCCACAATAGTGGACTCCACATTCTGAAGTGCTTCTGCACGGTTTTGCATGTAGGTGTCCTGAACAGGAACCAGCTGCTGTTGCTGCACACGTCCTTGTGACTGCGAGCTATCTGCTCCATCCGCTGTATGTCGCCGCCGACTGTGTATGGAGCATCAACAAAACATGACAATGCTGCAAAAGCAAAGACATAGAGAGTTGTTGCGCCATGCAAAAGAATAAATATCAGAAACCTACAAACGGAGAGTACAATATAGCCAGTTTTCTGAAACAATTGTCAGCAGAGATCATTGAAGGATTGATGCTCACGAGTAGCATGAGCACGAAATACATGACTTTCTTTACCTTGAACTGAAGAGTTCATTACTCCTTGCTGTCCCATTGCCCCATGGTGGAAGAGCAGCATTGCTGGTACTTGGCGTGGAATTAGCGGCAGTAGTTGCCAGAGGCCCCTGCCAAGCGTAGGGGTTGGTCTGTTTATTTGCAGTCCCCGTGAAGAGTTGTCGTCGATTGTCGTGTACCTTCAGATTCTGCACGAGATGCACATGATGCACTTAGAATATACGCTTCTTACGATAGTCAATTCTCAAACCTACTTGTGGCCAATATAGAGGAGGTGCACATGCACACATACGTTCCTATAACTGTGCGCTAATATCGAAAGCAACCTGGTGAAACAACCCCATCTTCAAATGACTACTCACCTGTATCATTCATAAATAATATTAGGACTATGGAATCATACACATTCTTTGACCTATTTGCAAAAGGGGGTCCATTCAGATTACTTGCACTAGCGTAAGCAACACCACATTAGTTTAAAACAGAATCGGGTAGACTTCCGGGGATCAAGGTGATGAAAAAATGCCTAGTATGCAAACAATGAAAAACAACGTTTCAAGAAGACTCCAAAAAGAAACAGGAAAAGAAAAGGTAATAGAACTTGTATGCAGGCTCTGGTTTCTCCGTTCAAAACACATCCCACCGAACCTCTCAAATCGCTATCTCTATATTGCGTTTCTTGCTGAGTGAAGCTTACCTCTATTCGTAAGGTGAGGACGTCCTTGAACTCCTTCGCCGTATTCATAAGCCGACTCTTAAGAGTATCGACCACAATTGTGGAGTGTTCGCTACTTTGCCTGGTCTGATTAGCCCCGTCATTTCTTAACTCACAAATTTGTTGCAAATCAGAAATCGCAGCATTCAGGGCGGTAGTGTCTTGCTTGACGACCGACGTTAGCTCCTGGATCTCAACTGCTGGATCATCGAACATCGACGTTCGCTTCGCCACTACATCACAAACACCATAATTTGAACTCAATCCTTTTGCACAAACACTAACCATGCCACAAATCCTGCACATCATAGAATCCTAAGTAACACCTTAATCTTCGCTACAAATAGCCTCTGATTCCTTAACACTCGTAAGGGTTCCGAAAATGACAACTCTCAACTACTTACAAGTTTGTTCTCTCTTTTCTCTTTCTTAACTACGAACGTGCAAAAAGAAAAGCGGAAGACTCACATTTGGCCAGCTTAGAGAGCTTCTGCGAGGTTTGGTGAATGCTCAACCCGATCTGCGAGGCGCGCTTAGTAAACTCGGACTAGAGAGAGTTGCCAGACGGCTGTGGCAACAACCGCGCCGTCTCAGAGGTTGAGTGCCCGTTAGTAGCCACGGCGCCGTTAGTGGAGCCATTTGCATACGGCAACGTTGAGCCTTGCGTTTTCCTCAACCGGTCGACAATCGCGTGAAACTCCGATGTCCGATCTCGACCCAACGTGGATGGCAACGGCCCCATGCCGATCGCCATACTTTCTCCTCCCTCCTCTCTCCCTCTCGTTTCTTTCTCTCTCTCTTTTGAAACCCTAGCAATACCAGATCTGGCTAAGCAAGCGCCGAGATTATAATACAGAGGACTATCATGCGAGATCTAGTGTCCAATTTGTGTGCAAGAATGAGGCTAGGGTTTGAAGCTTGAAAGCTTGAGAGATAACATTTATTTTGAGATGAATTCAAGAGTCTAAAACTTTGAAGATTAATGAAATTTATAATTTTTGCCAACCATCCTCTAAGCCGACGAAACCAGCCTCAACTTATTCCCTCAGACTAAACAAGCACCTACTACTCCACTCTGCGTTTCCTCAGAATCGTGCAAATCGCTCGTTCCACTACCACAGCCAATATATGCGCCATGCAACGGAAAACACAACCAAGAGAGAAGCTGTTCATACCTCTCTCGTTCACAAAGACACTCCTCATCATCGTTGTCGCCCTGCAATAGCCGCGGCTAACTTGAATACGGGGTTGTCCGTACATCGCGAGGAGGATCTTCGACAGTCGTTCTGTTGATGATGGTCCTGATGGCCACCACTTGTGCCTCCGCCGCCAATGCGCAATTCACCATTTCTAACGATTGCAACAAAACCATCACGCTCTCGACGGGAAGTTGAACAGAAGTGGAACACTTTATTTTTGAAGAATGTGTCACATAAAGACATTATACATTCTGTTAATCGAATGCATGTTCAGGTATATATGACCAAACGACCCTGCTCCTATCAATGAAACAGTCTAACAAATAACGTTGCTAAATACAGCGATCAAGACAATCTGCTTGATTAAACATCGATAACTATTCTGGTGCAAAGCTGATATACATAACGTAGGAATATAATCACGCGGCCGTTCTTTCACTGGGCCTTTTGCAACTCCACGATGCTCCAACTATCAATCTTCAGCAGTAGTGGAAGAAACGTGCTCAGTGAGACAATGGGGAGCTTTCTCCAGCACAATGCGGGCTCTGGTGATGATCCCACAGTAACCGGGTCCTCCCAAGACGGCGAAGAAGACAGCAGAATTCTCAGCTGCCGAGCAGTTCAAGATATTGCCATTTTCGGTGACGACTTGGAGGGAGAGGACGTTGCTCACTTCTTCGGGGCCGTGACGGAACGATTGGCCGCTGACGCCTGCAGTCGACAAGGTGCCGCCAACTGTGAGGTGTAGGTAATTTGTCCATGAGCGAGGGGCTAGGCCGTGCTCTACACAAGCCTTCAACACGTCCACCCACATCTCTTCACCCATCACTTCCACAAACGGAGCTCCATTTGAAGCGGCATCGCCCTCGGGATACACCTTGATTCCCTTCAAGCTTGTCATCTCCACAATGATCTCATTTTGAGCCTGCCACAAACAACAGTATCAACACCTTGAGCCCATGAGCTAAAATAAGCCAATATGCAAGTCTCTCTCTATGCAATGGGGTACCTGGGATCGGTTTTGATGACCGAGGCCGCGGGTGGCGACGGCAAGGCCAGAGTCGGCAGAGAGGTCGTCTTCCTCTACAGAGCGCCACGGGTCATCTGCTCTTAATCCAACATCTGACGACCTTGATAAGGTCCGGAAGACGCCTGCAGGTGACCTTCGGAACACAACTTGCCACCCATTCTTCTGATAATCCTCATCTCCTTGCTTGCCAGAGTCGGCAGAGAGGTTGTCTTCCTCTGCAGACCGCCAGAGGTCATCGGCTCTTAATCCAGCATCTGACGACCTCAATAAGATCCGGGAAACGCCTGCAGGTGACCTTCGGAACACAACTTGCCACCCATTCTTCTGATAATCCTCATCTCCTTGCTTAACTGCTAGCATCACTCTCTTCTGTATGCTCTCCTGTCGAGACATGGTGACTAATTTGAGAGGTATTGCAAGAAACTTCAGCATTGTGTATAGGATCATAAGCTCATACCACGTCAATGAGAAAACGATAGGGATGCGCTCACACCACGTCAATCAAAAAACAAGAGGAATGAGCTCCACTTTTCTCACATGGACATATCAGTT
>CAXARX010000784.1:0-14286 GCA_963971425.1 Bryoerythrophyllum caledonicum | reverse complement strand
GGTAAGCTTTTTGTTTCTACGTTTCATCTTTTTTCGTCAGAAACGAATTTTCGGATCTACTTTTTAGTACTCTGATCTGATTTCACTTGAATAGGGTAGGGTATTGGAAAGCAGCAAAATGGGTTGCGAAGGTTCGGGATTCTTCAATTTAGGATGAAGACGGACCTGTGATTTTGAAGACCAGTAGAACAACATGCCGCTTCGGTGAAAAAAGCCGGTACCAGCGCTTGAGAACAACGACACTGCAATATGCCTTCTTGATGAAGATGATGGATATTTGGAGCTCAGCCCCGACTGTAAGTGAGACCACATGACATCGTTTTACACTTGTTCCTCTCTATTATGACATGATTTCAAGATGGCATGCATGCATTAGTACAATACATCGCTTGAATGAATAATATTGTCATATTGTAGAGTGTCATATTATAAAGGGTAGACTATGTAGTTGATACTCAATCCTTAACTCCTCGAGTTTGAGGAGTGTCATCATCTAGAGCACACTAGACTTCAGAAGAGGTAGTTATACTATAGACGATGAGAAAATTTCTTTTGGTATTATTTAGTTGTTATCGTAGAGCCAGTGCATGTTCGATTCTTCAAACTGGATTTTTGATATTTTTGTCATAGATATTTACAGAGGCTCATTTCATTGCCGATGATGGAGATGAAATTCAACGTGCAATAAGCAAATTCGTAGGGTGCCGCAACATTCTTCAAGTATACATCAATGGAAAGCATCTTGGAGGATCTGATGGTAATAAATCTCTTACTCTTCCCTCTTGTCCTTGTTGATGATTGGCCACATTTGAAGAAATTTAGCAATGTGGTTGATGGAAAACCTGAGAGGTTTCACAATTTGTCTATAGAGAATGAATCTTGACTACACTTTTTGTGAATGTTTTGTCATGTTGACCATTTTGTGGATAGCCATGCAAAAAGAGTCTTGACTATGGATGATAAAATGACATGGATGCCTACTTGGCAACACTTTTGTGAGTGGTCTTGTCTTGTGTACCGTTTTGTGGAGTCATCCAAATATCATCTACCTTACAATATGCTTTAACAAATAAAAACTATTAAATTTTATTTGTCCTCGAGGCTTGTGTGCAGAAGTGTAAACCGGCATGTTTGTACATTAAATTATCATGTTCGTTTTGTTTGTTGGTTTCGTCCTCTAGACAAAACTACCCATGGACAAAGTGACCAGTAATGACCAAAGAATGGAAAATCTCACCTAAAGGTGATCCTCCTTTTCTTTCGCATTCGTGCATGGAGCTATTGATCATTATCGATGTGGAGGCTACATTTTTGTATCGTGGCATCAGTAGAAGAACTAACCTAGTTCTATTCTACTCTAAGCAACACATGTGTATCTTTATCAGGAAGTTTTTTAATTTTACCATTTTGTAAAAGTAAGCTAGCTATAAATTAGGTGATTAATTTGTAACGTTCTCATTATCTTGTTCCTTCTTTCTGTGCACAGCGCTTGACACCCTTGTCCTTTAGAAGGACGCTTTGTTTGCGTTGATACCAAGCTCCCAAAACAACACAAGAGGTAATATCTAAGCTTATTAAGCGCTACAATCATTATTTGCTCTTTTGAGTAGCATTTTAATTTTCCTAGTTTTGTGCTAATTGGCAAACTATCTTGTTGCAATTTTGTTTCTTTTTGTGCTTCAAAATCTATATTGCTCACACTTGGATATGTCTTCGCAGAGAATGTGCCCCTGACCTCCTCCATTCATGTCGGAGAAAGAATGTGGGCATCTGTAAAGGTATTCTTTATTAATATACTTTATTTGTTGCTAGTAGTCCTATTTCTAAGATTAGAAGGATATGAGAAATATTTTCTTTGATATTTATAATATTTTGAAATAGTATGGAGTAGTTCTTCATTATTTTCACTTTTTGTATTTTCAATCTTTGTTTATTGCGTTGTCAATCTTTGTTTATTGCATTGTCAATTTATTTTTATTGCATTGTCAATCTTTACATGATTTTTTATTTTCAATGAGGCTTATCATGTTTGAAACGGTATGAAACATGCCTCCATCATTTCCGTTCACAACGACAAACTTTATACTTCCATTTATACGATCCTTTTACATTTATACACTTTCATTCATACTTCCATTCTTTTACATTTATACACTTCCATTCATATTTCCATCTTCTACACTTATATACTTCTATTCATACTTCCATTTAGATAGTTCCATTCATACTTTGATCTTTTTACACCTTTCATTTTTACTCTCATTGATACCTATAATATTATAAAATGTTATAAACCATGTCTCCATCATTTTCATTGTCAACTTTTGCAAACTTCACATACTTGTACATCTACAATTTGTACACCTTAATCTTTTTATACCTCATTTGTACTCTCAATGATACTTACAATCTATTAAAATGGTTTGAACATTTCCATCATTTTCTCATAAACTTTGTGAACTTTATACATCTATTTGTACATCTTCAATTTGTACACCTTTAATCTTTTTACACCTTTCATTCAAACTCTGAATGAGACCTATATTGTTCGTAAATATTATGAAGCGTGTCTATCATATAAATTTTGCAAACAATATACATCTATGTGTGCATCTTCAAAGTTCACACCTTTCATATTTTCAACGATATTTATGATATTTTGAAATAATTTGAAACATGTCACATTATTTTCATTCTGAAGTTGTATAGTTGCAATTTATTCATTCGATGTTATTACATTTGATGTTATTGCATTCTTAAATCATCCAATTTCAGGACATGCCTCATGGTTTAAATGTTAGTCAATTTGTACATCTTGATTAAAAAAAACCTAGTAGAGGGCTTAGGGGTTCAATGAGTTTGCAAGATTAATCCAAGGCTTTGCTTCTATCTTACTGAAATCCTCCAAATCAAGCATAGGTCTTGTCTCACTCAAATGCTCTTTTATTGATTTTTATTGTTGATTAAGCATTGGTCATATTGACCAACCTTGTAAGGGCAAGTCAAGAGATCAAGAAGCATTCCTCTCCTAAAAAGCTTGCCTCTGCCCATTTGAGGCACCTTGTACTTGTTATGCTTCCTCACAAAGTAATATTGACAATGGATTTGGTGACCACTTGGGTGCTATCAGTTTTGTTCTTAAAGTGGTTGAGGTTTCCTTGTTGCCGGTATTTTGGTTGGTGCATATATTTGTAGAATCTCATTGTTGCCACCAACCTTTAAATTATCAAAAATGATGGAGCTCCTTGCATTTACAAATTATCCTAAAATATGATACATTTTTTTTGCATGGATTTGGGTGCTTAGATGATGACATCTAAGTTGGAGATTTTGCATAGATCTAAAAGATGGGTTATTGGTTTTTGAATGCATGTATCACTAGCATGAAGACTAAAAATATAATTAATCCCTCTTGAAAAAACTTTTTGGAGGTTTTTAGTAGGACAAAGGAAGTAATTGTGAATTTTTTTTTCTATCTTTGGAAATTTCTACAAAATATATTGCCAAATGTTTCTATACGATCCGTCAACAAAGCCCTTGGTGCAAATCTCTTACTTCTTCCACACATTTCAATCTATATGTCATTGAAGTCCTTGTAATGATTGCAAGGAGAAATTTAGTGTCTTGAGGTTTTAACCATAATATTTTTGAACACTCTACATTTGGTCAATTTGGTACAAAATAGTGTCAAAATTGGGTTTCCACATAATTTTTTATTGAGTCTAAAGCAACAACAAGATGGCATGTGTCACTTTTGGGATCACAAATAATTAATTTTGTACGAAACTAACGTGAATGTAGGGTAGCTAATAAAAGTCCTTGCAGAATACCCAACAGTTGTGCCATCATATTCAATGGTAACCCACAAATTAGAAGAATAAAAAACTTTAGTAAAAATATATTAATACAGAATTTTAACAAGTTTGTACTCAATATTGCCATTGAAAGAATCATATGCCTATACTTCAAATTGGAGTAGAAACTTGATCTAGTAAAATTCATTTCATTAGTTGGGTTTAAATTCAAAAAGATATTTTTTATGCCTAAATATTAGAGCAAATTTGAGGAGCTAAGAGGTACTATAGTACAGTACAAAAAGCATCCTTAATGATCCATATAAAGATTAATAACACTTCAATGATGGAATTTCCATCATCATCTATTGTGCACACTCAAGAAAGTCTTAAAAATATCCTGCATGAAAAATTGCTTTCATTTGCCAACTAAATTTATTGTTTATAGATCAAAAGTGTCTGCTTTGGCGTTTATGGGTAGAGCATCTCCAATGGAATATGCCATGTGTCCCACACTTTTTTAAAAATGAAAATTAAGGACAACATTCTCAAATATCAAGTCATATATCATCATTTTTTTTAGTTTTGTGAGTGCTCTAAATTGTATTTAAGTACATTTATAACTATAAAAAATACTTTCATGCAACTGTTTTGCACACTTGTTCATGTGGTGGCCCATGATTGGACATTTAGTTAGTTGTGAACATTGTTGTAACATAGTTCTACATTCCAATGTACCCTAGTTTATTCTAGACAAAACACTTCATTCTATCTATTTGAACATTGTTGAAGTACCTTGAATGTGGGACTTTTATTTTTAACTCATTACTCAATAGAATAGATTGGAATGTTTTCAAGAGTCATGTTAAATCTACACTGAATATTGAAATTGAATCAGTACACCAATGTATGCAAAACATATGTTTCCCATATCACTACATCCTTCTACAATAATTGTGATATTGATAGTGTAGAATGTCAAGATATTAGTGTGGGGCAATGTAATTTCACTATTCAGTGTAGTGTAGAGAGCCACCATTGGAGATGCTCTTAAAGGTCAGTTCCAAAATCTACGGTGAAACTGAACACCAGCAAATTAACAATAGTACATCGAACAGTGGAAGCTATTTGAAAAGTCCATTGTCAGTACCAACTCACCTGTTAAGGTCTATTGGTTATATTGGCAAGTGAGTTTTCCCCACTAACTTGTCATCACAGTCAGCGTCCATGTCATTGGGAAGAGTGCATCGAATGAGAAATCCCACGAAGCAATTCTCTTTAAAGATTATTGTATCTCAGGAAAAAGCACAATGTTTGCGTGCAAATGGAAAGCCGAAAAAACTTCAATTCTACACCCTAATTGTTGAAACTGAGTAGCATTCGCAGTAAGAAATCCAGCATATGAAATTGGGAAATTCAAGAACACTTCGATATTACAATAGGAGTACGAGGATATCCCACATCAGTTACAGAAAAGATTCAAATCAGCACAATCAGTTCCAGTTGGAAAATGTCAGAATGTATACGTTCATGAAAAAACCTCTGTATTTTCTATTGCAAAATTGTAGAAGAGATCTAAGATAGTCATCAGTCAACTCTACACCCACATGGGTTGAACTCCCTGTAACAACGCATCTTTTAGATATGCTACAAATTCTCCAAGTCTGTACACACAAATCTATATGAACTCTTTTCAAACTTACACATAAACCCTGGTGACCATGTTCCATGCGTGATATGTTAGACCTGCTAAACTCAACAAATTCAAAGTAGCTGAATACCCATGCAACTCCTTGAACTTCTTGTTCTTCTCGTCTAGCTCCTCACTCACATGGTCGCCCGGATTCAATCCCTTTCCTTCTTCCTTCTCCAACTTCAACCTGTCGAGGTAAATCTGATACCAAACAATCAAGACCCAACCAAGTCAGGCCCACTCTCATCTACATTCAATCCTCTATAACTGCACAGTTCGCGTATGTCCACAAATCTCATTGGGAAGATTCTACATGTTAATACACATTTATCCCTCCGAGATAGTGTCATCAGAGGTTATGTGCACAACACTTAGTCACAATTTGACGCTTTCAGGACCAAAAAAATGGCCTCATGATTTTTAGCGGTTTTTGAGTAAACCCTAACTTAACTTCTTTTCTTCAAATTTATTCATTTTTGACGTACAAATGAAAAATTCTTCAATAATTTTCATTGATATTAAATTAGTTCCATATAAGTTACATTTTCCACAATATAATCAATTGAATCTGTCAGTTTAAAGCCATGAATCCTTGGTCTTCCAGAGATCGTTTTCTGCACAGCTCGTGAATGAGCTACAGGTTTAGAAGTTTCATGAGAAGGGCATTCATTAACCCCTAAAGGACCCAGAAACTCAAATTGAGCTTCACTTCTATTTCAACAGTTTTAAGGTGGTCATATGGGATTTTTTTGTACAAATTTATTTGTTCTTTAATCAACCCGTGCAATGCTCTTCACCGATTCTCATACTATACAATTTGATCCCATCTGAATTGTATTTTTCACATTATCAATTGAATTTGTCGTTTTAAAACAATGAATAGTTAGTTCTTTAGGGGTTAATTACCTTTGTGGTTTGGGGTTCAAGGACGTAAGCGTTGTAAGCAGTAGCTGCAACCAAAAACAGCAAGTTGAATGTCTGCCACTTCGACGAGCTACTCAAGAATGTATACAGGAACGCCAAAACAGCCTCGGCGGCAGTCAAGAATTGCAAGTAGGAAGGGAACATCTTCGTCTGCACAGTGCGGAACTGTTCCCGTGGCATGTTTTGCGACAAAATCCTCCCAGACATGAAGGTCATCCACACCGCCGCGCCGAATGCCACACCCCAAACCAACAGATGCACGAATCGCCACAACCTCCTGAAAAACCCATCCTTGGCCAACTTGTCAACACCTGTTTTCTCCGCCATATCCTTCGCAGTCTCTACTGTAGCCTCCTTCGCCTTCCCCGCAGCATCATAAACCGAATTTGCAGCTTGATTCACGCTCTCTGTCATCGTCTGCGTTGCGGTTCCAGCTGCAGCCTTTGTACTTTGGTAATATGATTCAGACTCTTCAGGACGCTTTCCCCACACGTATCTTGTGTTCCCCACCATCACGTCGTAAGGAGAGCGAAACCTTCCAGAGAAAACGTTTCGCACAAATTTCAGCCAAATGGATAGAAGAGAAAATGATATAGAATTTGCGAAAAAAATACAATCCAAATGTACCAGTGCTAGTAAAGAATCTAAAAAACAATGGCAGTCATAATTTCAATGCTGTGATAATTCTCTAATTTTGAAAACAACATAATTGTTGGTAATTACCCAACTAGGCTCATCTAATCTTAGGATCAATCCTTCACAGGAATTATATCATTTCACCATGCCATCATAAGATTACAGCATCCACATGCGGAAACCAAAATTTCTATCACTTTTTGGACTTCGAAAACTTTGATGTCCAGGATTTGCAAGAACAAGACACAATCTACAGTGACTATTTTGAGATGTTCGGCTACAATCAACAATGGCTGTGATCATTCGCTGATATTGGAGAAAAACATAACAGCGTCGGTACCTACCTTCCCAACGAGGCTGTTTTGAGGTCGTGGTCATCCTGTTCCGGAGCTCGGTGCCATCCCAGAATCTCCACTATGCTGCCAAGTCTGCTCTTCCCGGATTCGTAAGCTTCAGAAGAAGTGTCGCGAAACGAGTCGTATGCACGGGAAGCGTATCCTTGCTCAGATGGAGCTTCGTACCCCATACCTCGGTATCCAGAGTCTCGCGCTGCAGACACCGTGTCTCTGGCTCTCTCATATACGCCTCGGTTGTCTTCCTTTGAGAACGGCGCCTTTGTAGCGTCGTAGGCTCGTGATGCACCGTCTCGCACATTCTGACTCGCCTGGAAAACGAACACCGAAAAATCCCTAAAATCAGGATCATTCATTCATGAAAATCATATGCGATTGCAACGGCCAAGGTCTCAGGGTGAAGAATCTCACTGAAAGACAAGTTTCGAGGGACTTCGGGGGACCGACTTCCACATTTCAAGTGAGGTTTTCAGAAAAAAAAGTGGTGAAGAAAATGTCGGGAAGTGGTGGAGAAGGTTTCAAACCTAAGAGTTCATGGCGAATTCTACCAGACCAATCAACTGTGTTGACGTTTCACCTCAAGCAAGGCCAAAACTTCATGGAAGAATACGAGAAAATCCAAGTTCCACTTTCCCCCTCTTTATGCCTACTTCCATGGACTATTTCTCAAACCCAAGGAAGTCGACTCTAGGAATATAACATCCAAATACGGAATCCAAAATTTTCCGTTGTCGCTATTCGGACTTGGAAATAACCCTTCTGTGAGGGGTACGCAGATATTCTCAAATTACACCTAGACGTATGACGTCCTTTAGAAAATAGTGTTGAGAAGGTTGTGTGGAAAACCAGTCTCGAAAGACTCAGAAAGATTGCATAGAAGAATTTCTGGCATGATGGAACTCTTACCCAGCGTGCAGCTTCGGCGGCGCGTTGCGTGTAAGTGGGTTCTGGCTCTGGTGCACCCAAGACTCGCTCTCTGGCGCTCCCAAGTGTGTTCGCTGTTCCATCGTAAGACCGTGCTGCCGTGTCCCGCGCAGCTTGCGCACTCTGCAATAACAATAACGTTCATTGATATTCAGAGCAAAAATTAACCCCTACAGGACGAAGGATTCAAGTTTTTGGAATGAAAAATTTAATCAATAGTATTGTATAAAATATAATTAAGCTTGAACCAACTTGATATCACCAGATTCCATAAAGAACATTGCATAAGTTGGTCAATAAATACAGATTTGAACAAAAGGAAGTCACATAAGACCAAAATTGCTCAAAAAACATGAAGCTCAATTAGGGCTTATAGGTCTTTTAAAAGTTTAAAAGGAATGTGTCCAGAGAATTCAGCACTCACATTAGCGGCAGTGTCCTTCAAAGCTCCGGCTGTGTCTGCAATGTAGTTCCCTGCAATGAGAGCGCCAGACTTTGTCAGCAAACTGAACCCAGCAATTCATCTAGTCCAGTACACGATCGACATTCAAACATGACCACTAGTCTTGGAATGAAAATGGGGCTGTCTATTGTTCCTTCCACCTGGTCTACAGCCTCCCACTACGAATAATGGCAAGTTAATCTCATTGATGATCTAAACAAATTTAGGCTCTTTGAGTGACCGAACTCTCTTATACGATCTCCCAACTTGAAATGACAGCAAGAGCACCATCCTGACAAAGAAGTTCCTGATGCAAGATTAGTGTTCATGTGAAATCGTACCTGCTCGATCTCGATACGCTGCGCCACTTGGAGCACTGGAAGCACGATCGCTTCTGCCGCCAGTAACCGTCCGGGCCGCATTGGCAGTCGTTTCGTAAGCCGCGTTCGCCGTCTGCTTGATGCTTTCACCTGCAATCACAGCCACCGTTTCAATCCATTGCAAGTGATGCCATCAGGTGTAAAACATTCTCGAAGGTCAATCCATGCATTTTGGCACCCCGAACAGTCAACATTACAAATCAAGACTCCATTGCCTGTGGCATGTAACGTGACTCCAACAGATCGAGTTACGTTACATGCCGCTCTACTCAGCCATTCAGGAATCGAATCGAATGAAATGAACATTTCGCTTCGAGAGCTGCATACCAGCATTGTTTGCGGCGTCGGCAGTATTGCGGATGGCCTCCTTGGCGTATTGTGTGGCCGCTTCAGTAGCTGTAGGAGCAGCCTCCGAGTTCTTTTTCCCTGACCAGATGGCATAAGAGCCAGCAGGCGACAACAACAACAACAACGACACGAAGACTGGAATGCCCATGATCTTCTCCATCTTGCTCGCAACACTTGTGGCCTCTGTGATGAGAGAATCTATGTGCAAGTTAGTGTCAGAATGAAAATCTGTACCTGTGAAGTTGATTTTATGCGGATCAGTGAGGGTTAAAGTTCGTTACGTGTGAGCAGGAGACTGCTTGCCAGTGCATTCAAGGCTGTGGAAAATAACTGATAAGTTCAAATTGCGCGAAGCAGATGATGAAATGACGGAGCCTGTATCCATGATCCGGGAGCTGAGTCCAGTTGGGACCGCGACGAGTCGCCAAGTGGAGAGGTGGAGGAGTCAGGAGCAGGCACTTGGGACTCTGCAGGTGAGGCTGTTGTGGGCTCGCCAAGTGGAAGGTCAAGATCAATCCCTGAACTCAAGACTTGGAGAAATTGCCAAGATGGGTTATATAGTAGAACCTCTCTAAAGTTATATTCTTTGGTATAACCCTAATATATTAGATGCTCCCACACTATTCCTAATTCTAAAAAAGATTGATGTACAAAGCGTTGTTTTTTGGAAACGATATAGGTCATAGATAGATAAATAAATAGAAACTCTAATCCTCCCTTAAGTAGGTTGTTGTGAATTAGAGTGATTGTATGTTCGTTTTGTCAATGTTTGTATTGTCAATGAACCAATGCGTGGTAGACAAAGGGCCATTGGTACAAAAGTATAGGTCATAGTAGTACGGATTGTTGAAAAATCAGACCAACCTTACAAAATTGAGCTTATTTCAATTGCATGCATTCTATGAAAAGTTTGTGTGAATCCCATCATTTATTAGCAAAAATATGTTGTATTGATAGTCATATTTGGACTCCCATAGATTGTGTACACAAACCACTTTCATTGTTGATTTTCATTCCCACCATAAAATATATTTACACTTAGGGGATGAATAAAGTGGGAGTGTTCACCCCAATTTTTGTGTGTGCAAGTGTAACAAACTTGGAAGCAAGGGCTTGGCGCTTGTCTTCTTGAAGGGTGGTGGTAGATTCCTTCATTTCCCATTTGTGAAAGGAAGATAACTATTTTGGTGAAAATCTCACTATTGTGAGTTGGAATTTTGGGAGGTAGAAAACAATAAACTCAAATGAATGTTAAGTTTTGCACATTAGAATTTGGAGTTATAATTATGGGTACTTAATTTGAATCATCCACCAAGGTCATCCAATTCATATTATTTTTCTCATTACGTAATTGTATACAAAGTTTTGGAAATTGATAGACAAAATTTTCCATAAACCTTGTCTACCCAGTCCACTACCGATTCCCTGATTAGCTCAATTCCAAATTAAATATAACACCTTCAACTAAAATTGTTCCAATTGCCAAAAACATCCTTAGAAATGGGTAAAGAACGTGTCTAAGTCTACAGTCTTTGGAGTTATATTTTTACTTCAAGAGAGTCCTGCTTTAGTAGCTCACATTCTAACTCCCTTAAAGTATCACTTGAGATAAAATTATACAACATGAGGTAGATAGAAGTATGGAATCGCTATCTGCTGTTGCTCTGAATTATGGAGAATTTGGGGCCTCTAGTATAGTCAAAAATTTCCCAAATAAATCTAGAAGTTATTGTAGGAGATAAATATTAGTTTGTTCCTAGAATGTCCCATTGAGCTCCTCGCAAAATAAAAAGATTTCTCTTAAATTTTTGTAATCTTCTCTGTGAAGTGACACAGATCAAGGCTTCATAACAAAATAGGACTCCAGGAGATTAAGATTACGTTTCTACAAATGAAGGTAAAATGAGCAGCATTGGAAAGACTGGTGGTCAAATAGTATACGTTCCTACTTTCTTCCGCAGAAAATTGATCAGCCCTGCAAATCCAAATGCAACACCACAGAAGCAGGGCTAATTCATTCCATCCTTGCAGAGTGGCTTGAAGTAAGACGAGCAAAAGAGTCAAGGGAGACGCACTTTTGCTGTCCAATTGACGACATCAAAACTAGAAGTCAGCTCTGTATTTAAAACGACGGAGCACAAAAGAATGCGTGGTATTACACATGTGGGAGAAAATTACATGGGAGGTAGTACATAACAACCAACCTGAGAAAGGTCAGGGCTATAGGAATTTTCTTCGTTTTCACCCTGAAAACTAACACACACCTGGTTCCACCAAGCACTCTGTTAGAAGTAAGTGGACTGGTTGTGGAGGATGTTCAAGTGCGCAAGGATTTTGGCTGCCGTGGGACGAGTGGCCATGGAGCCTTTCTGAGTCAAGTCAATAAGCGGCATCTGCGCTGTGCTGCCGAACTCCACTTTGTATTCCTCAATGCGGAAGATCTTCTCCAGCATCACAACCGCCTTCTCCTTGGCTCCCACGCTGCCGACCGTCAGCAGCCTGACAATGAGGCGGATGCCTTGCGCTTGGGCAATCACCTTGACTCCATTCTCGAGGCTGAGGTCATCCAACAAGAGTGTGCTGAGGGCAGTCAGAGCAGCGTTGTCAGCTCCGTCCTCTTGTTCTTCCAGCGTCTGCACTAGAGGTACTACTGCGTTCGCCATCACCAGACAATAGGTCGCCTTCACCGAGCACGAGCCCCCGTGGATGCTACACCCCACGACCTTGGAAGGGTTGCACCAAAGGAAGCAGGACCGGGGCACCCTGTCCTTGGCAGCCAGCCTTTCACTGCTCACAGAGAAGTGGCCCAGAGCCGTTGCAGCCCTGCACTTCGCCAACGCCGTCCCTGTTTGCAAGAGCTGCACTAGCTTGGGAATTGCATCCAGATCCGCGGTCTTCTGTTGGAGCACTGTGGCGTTGGCATTTTCCGGAGCCGTGAAACGTAAGAGAGCACCTGCAGCGCTCTCTGCGAGTGCGTTCCGCACCATCCGCGTGCCACTCTTGGGCCCTCTGGAGGGGAGCAGCAGACTCACTATACTTGGTAATGCGTCAGCTTGCAAGAGCATGTCCGTCATGTGAGTGCTGCTGTAAGGAAGGTTGCTAATAATTCCTACAGCTGCCATTCTTTCTTCGTCTCCACTTGACTCCACTAGTAGCTTAACCAGCGCCTTGATGTACGCCGGGCCTAAGTGGTCTGCAAGGTCTTTGCCAGCGCCACCACTTGACAAACACTTCAAGAGCTTGAGGGCATGAATGCGAACCTCGTCAGCCGGAGCCTCACAGAATGGAAGGAGGAGCTGGATGGCACCACCCTCCAGCATCCGGGATCGCACCTCGCAAGCATTTGGGATGCTGGCCATGCCCAGAAGAGCCCGGAGTAGATGCCCTTGTATGGCTGGCCCTGCGAGGTTGAGTAACGACAATAACTGGAACAAGGTTTCGTCTGACTCGAGAATGTTACCGTGGTGGTCGATTTTGGTTTCTGCTGTTGTGCTCGCCATGGCTAGATTGGCAAGCGTGGCTGCTGCGTTTTCTTTCAAACTCATCATCACGGAGGTGACAGAGAATAAGAGCTGTAACAGCGGTGGTATCACCCCAGATTCTATCAAAAACTCTCTATTTTCGGGCAGCGTCGAAAGATTTTTCAATGCTCCCAGAGCTGCCGCTTTGGCTTCCAGTTTCCCAACGGAGATCATCTTCACCAACGGTGGAACGGCCCCTTGCTGAGCCAGCGCTGCTTTGCTCTGATCCGTAAGCCCCATGCGAGACAAGGCACTTGCCATTAGGATCTTCGTCATATCCGAGCCTGCAAAACGTTGGAACGAGTTAAGCTAAGTCCCGAAATCCAGGCGTTCGACCATAAGAGCAAAAGTGTACCACATTGAAATTGTAGACCAACAACAGACAACAAGCATGAATAGCACGACAACCAACATGGAGATCCATGTACGACTAGTTCAGAGACGTTCATCTCTTAAACTCCTAAAAAAAACCCCTGAACGGATTCATGATTTTAAATGACCAATTGGAGTGATCATATTGTGAAAAGCAGAATTCAGATGGGTGCCAAACTTTATATCAGCAGAATCGGTAAAGAGCATTGCACGTGTTGGTCAACAAATAAATAAAAGATTGTGCCCATTACAACTGCTCAAAATTGCCACAACAACACAAGGCCCATTTAAGGCTTATTGATTACAGTGCAGAAATCTTGGAATTTGAAGAGATGAATTGATACGCACTCGTTGTCATTCAGTCTACAAAACTGGTAGCTGAGACGAAATACGCCGATGACAGAAAATGTGAGACACAACGAAGAAAGCGATTATGAAAATCAAACTCTGGAAGCTCACCTTCGTTCAGACGTTGAGTGAGAGGCCCAAAATAGTTTGCTTCTCCCATTTGAACAACGTTCTGGTCGTTATTTGCAAGCTCAAAGAGAAGCTCTCTAGCATCAACTACAGCATGAGGATTCTCAGAGTTCAACATGGTGACCAGTAGCAAAATGCATCCCTGCACCTTGCCAATCTTTTCACAGATTTTCGGATCCTTGGAGAGCTCTCGGAGGAGTGCTACTGCTTGTCGTCCTTCTCCGACATCCCTTGCCAGAGATTTCACCACCAACTTGATAGCATCCGCTGCTGCAATTTGTCCCTGATTGCGATCACAAAATCAGTGTCAGATAATCACAACCACATCAACTCACCTGCATGACATCGATCATCTCCAAAACGTAGGACAAATGATTCATAGTTTTAAAACGATCAAGTTGATGAATAGTACTGTGAAATAT
>CAXARX010000783.1:0-15365 GCA_963971425.1 Bryoerythrophyllum caledonicum | reverse complement strand
AAATAGCACATGGAGCCTCACTTCACTTCTGAACTTTTGTTTCCCAAGAGCTTCAGCTGCATTATGTATCTATTGCTTGGTAATCATCGAGTTCGGAAGTCTTGAATATCAGAGTTTCTTTTGGAACTCCTGATATTTCTTCCAAATACTACCTATCACGTTTGTTCATTTCTCGATACTACACCCATTAGAATGTCTACCAAACCTTGGTCTCCTTGGTATGTCGAAATCACTGAAGTACAAGGCAGGAAGACCGACTCTGTCCGATGTAGTCTTTGTCACCGCATTTTTGCAAGAAGGCTAGAACGACAACTAAGTCATCTCGGGTACGAAGAACTCCCTGGCAAGCGCAACAACGGTGTTGGCCTCTGCACCAAATTGACACCACGTGTACAGACTTTGTTTAAAAATTCTCGTGGCCACTACCCGAAACACAGTGGAGAACTTTTCTTCGAACATTGCCCCACCCCACCATTGAAATCTACGCTTGCCTCAGGATATAGCACGCCCAAGTCCACCGGTGAAGATTCTTGTGTAGGGTCCACTCAAGCCCCCCCCGTGATTTTACCATCAACCATGGTTGAACCAACCCCCACCTTCCACGACTTCACCGAACAAGGGAGTGTAGGTGCGACATTCCCCAGATTGGTGAGGCAATCCGTGCTCGAAGAGGGCTTTCAAGAAGTGGAGCGGCGGGAGCTAGACAAAGTGTGGGCGAAGTTTTACTACGAAGCAAACGTGCCATTTGCTATAGCACGGAATGCTGCATTCAAGGAAGCCGTGATGAAGACTGCCTCTTTCAAAAAACCATATGTCCCAGCCTCTTACCATGACATTCGAACAAGGTTGTTGGGACAAGCGAAGGCTGATTTGGAAGCACAACTCAATAAAAGACTGTTCGAGAGTGTTCGGAAGTTTGGAGGAACTCTAGCCATAGATGGGTGGGTGTCTGTGACTAGTCGCCCTTTGTGCAATGCAATGCTCGTGTCTCCCGCTGGAGAGCTCTTCTTGGGAGCTGTAGATACTACGGGCAATGAAAAGAACGCTGCGTATCTGGCATCCATCATGTTCAAGTTCATTGAACAAGTTGGCCCCCACAACATTGTTCAAGTGTGTACTGACAATGCTCCAGTCATGCTCAATGCCTCAGCATTGGTCGTCAAGAAATATCCACACATATACATTCAAGGATGTGCCGCGCATGCCATGGGACTTATTGTTGGAGGACTGGGGGAAGGCTACATGGGTAAAGGAACTCTCGAGAAGGCCAAGTTCTTGGTTAAATTTGTCAAGAATCGGCAAATGCCCCTCGCCATGTTTCGTAAACACGAGGCGAAGTTCAGCCTATTGCTCCCCGGGCAAACAAGATTTGCATGTAATTTCATAATGATAGATCGCCTGCTGAAGGTCAAGGAATCATTGGAGCAAACCGTCGTTGATCCTGAATGGCGGGCAAATGCCTCCAAGAAGTCACTCTCGGCTAGAGATAAAGTAGTCATTTCTCGAGCCATCAAAAGAGTGGTTCAAGATGAGCATTTCTGGGAGCGGTGCACGAACTTCCACGAGATGGTAGCCCCTGTAGTGTATGCGCTTCGGGAATTCGATGCCAAGGAACCTTGCATGCCCAAGGTTTTCCACATCCTTCGCGACCTCGAGAAGCATGTCCTAGCGTTGCGTGTTGAACCATTCAGTCTCGATAGCGATTTAGCGTTCATTGCTGAGGACGAGTTCTACGCACGGAAACGGATGATGACCACGGATTTACATTCTGCCGGTGCACTTCTCAATCCTTATTTACTCCATGACGAAGAGTTGGCCGATGATCCGGATGTCATCACGGCATGCAAACGAGTACTACAAAAGCTATGTGATCCTAAGATTTACCCGGACGTAGTGAACGAGTTCCTCGCATTTCGAAACAAGGATGTACCATTTCATGACATGTTGGATCCTAAGGACCAAAAATGTTCTCCGTATGCTTGGTGGGATTTTGAAGGTGCTTGTGGAAAGCTCCTTGCACCAATTGCAAAGAGAATACTAGCGCAGACAGTGTCATCTTCTTCTTGCGAACGTAATTGGAGTAGCTACTCTTTCATCCACGACAAGAAAAGGAATCGGTTATTATCGGGAAGGGCTGATGACTTGGTCTTTGTGTATACAAACTCGAAGTTGCTTGCGAATGCAAAGTTGACGGATGAGAAGAGGTGGTACGCGGAGAACTTGGATTTAGAGGATCCACAACCGTCCTTGCAAGGTCGCGCGTCGCGGTCTCCATTTGCAACCCCTCTTGCAACGGTCACTACAACCAATTTGAAATCCTCCCACGGTTTGGTGTCCCTTTCAAAACATGTGCGACCCCAAACGCCGCAACACCAATCCGATGGCCTACCTAGTGATGGCGATGTACCTCTGTCTAAGCTCTTTATACATCACCCCCAGGTTCAGGGAGGTTTAGGGTTACAGCCTAGGCGGCCTACAAACGACACGAGGAAACGTAAAGCTTCCATGCATCCATTTCTCCGCAGGCGACCTAGTAATCCCATTGATGTCATTGGAACTTGTAAGAGATTCAAAACCGTTAAAACATTGTCGATCAAACAGAGAATCAAACAAGAACCCGCCACGGATAATGAAGACGATCCTTCAGGATCTAGTGGAGCTGAAATCAAAGATGACAGCGATTACGAACTTCCTACCGATGTGAATGAGTAGGAAAATTTGGCCCATTTACGTAGTATGCATTCACCGCACTTATTTTATATGTTAATATTGTAGATCAAGTTTAGGATACTTTATAGTCGTTCTGCGTATGCATTAAAAGCTTCTATTGTCTCAATTGATTCTTGGATTTATTCCGAATATCAATAAAGTTTTTTCATATATGCACAAGTTTTACATCCATCTCTTTTGCTATTCTATTGTCTTGTGTTTTGTGTATGGATTTAGTCATCCCATATGAAATGACTTAAACATGTCATTCTTGTTGTATGCAGAATGTGATTCGAGTTTGCAAACTTCTATTCATTTCACTGCTTCGCATCCACCTAATGCACCACAATATTTCTAACACCCACATACAATTAAAGAATTCAGAAGTTGACAAAATAAATTACAAATTGTAAACCTTTATTTCAAAAAGTATGCTCCAAAGTAATTGCATTCTTGGTATTGAACATGTTATTCTTCTTATTGAACATGTTGGATACCAAGAATGGAATCAAAACTATTTTTGGTATGAAAATCAAAGAAGGGGCAAAATGGAGCGTCGAGTATTTTATGATACGAACTCATCAAAATGCAAGTAAGTGAAATCAAAGTGGTGGATGGAAAGCTTCCATTGATGAGCATTGTGACATCAATAAGGTCAAAGAAGAAAACCATCACATTATTCCAATATGCATAATCAAGTTTATTAAGGAGTTTATTGAATACTAAAAAAATCCAAATACAAAATGAAATGCATGCAATAATGGCCAATATTGATTCACGTTTGTCACTTATGATGCCCACTAATATTCCATGCTATCAATTCCACAAAGGATTATCAAATGCCATTTTCACAAGAAAACATCTATTTTTCCACAATTTGAGATTTATCTCAAGCCCGCAAAGGTTGATTTCTATTGATGAAAGGCCTACACATGTTCAAGATGATGGTTAACAATACCATAAAGACAACACTAAAGAAAATTGGCTTCATTCCAAATTGTGTATATTTTGAAAGCTCTCGTACCAATCTTGTACAAAAGTGAGTACGAAGACATTCTCTATTTTGGCATTTGATATCTTCCAAACCACAATTCAACTCCACCTCAAACTTTTTAGCATTGTGTAATACATCATGTACTACAACTTTGACTTGTACACATTTTGGTTTTGCCCACCTATACTCATGGTATGATTTTTTGAATGGAAGTGAGTAAAAATTGTACTCAATTTTGTTTGCCACTGTACATGATGCTATATTACCTTGACTATTTCTCCGAGAAATAAATTAAATTTCCAATGTTAGAAACTATAATTTGTACCGTGCTTTGGATGGAAGATTTTCGGGTTGTAGCAATTTTTATGTATATCAACCGAAGAATCTCTCAACCATGGCGGGGTTTGAACTATAGAATTTGATCAACTTTTTTTACTCATGATACATAAATACATACAAATAGTGCCAACCATGGTGGTTCAGCGAAGACAATTAAAATGTGGTGGGATACTGTAGGCACCCTTGAATATTTAGTTGATTTGGGTTGTAGGATCCAACAAATGATTTGTCATGCCAATTCCGGCAGTGCACAATCTGCATCCTTTAGGTTTTTGTATAAATTCATGGCATTAAATAAATTGTTTAAGTAATACGTTTCTGGAATTTGGTGTAATGTTATGCTATGTCATGCTTATACAATTACTAATATGACCACATTGGATATTATGTTTTGTTCATGTTAGAGATTAGAATGGAAATACAAAGAGAAGAAAATGTTAGACGGTAGATGTAGAAGAGAAGTGTAGGAAATTAGAGAGGAGTAGAAAGAAAATAATTCAAAAGGAAGAGAGGGACAAGCAAATAAAAATGAAACTAACAAGTAAACTAGAAGGAGAAGAGAACGAGAGAGAGATTGGGACAATTATAAATGTACACCTTATTAAATTTGAAACATCTTGTTTTCTCTTGTACAAGATGTGTTATAAACCTTCTCATTCATTGTTTGGATAAACATTCTAAAAGATGTGGGGTGCACAAAGAAGTGAAATGTGAATTGGCCATGTTTGAACCTCCACTCCTTGCACAAATTTGTTTGAATATGCTACTCCCGTTTCTTACCTCTATAAATTGGTATATATGGAATTAACATCAAGCTTCACAGAACAATATTAAATTATGAACTTTTGGATTGGATCAGGGCTTAGGGAAAGAAAAGTCAAAGTCTACAATACCAGTCAACGATGGAAGAAAATGAGCAATTTTTTTTTTACTTTACAGACTATAATCTATCAATCCATGCGGTGGATTGCAACCATAAGAGCATGGTGTGTTCATTTAGAAGTCTACTTTAGTATCTTACGATTTAAATTCTAAAGATCACTTGAAAAATGTGATTGCTATGCCTCTTTTTCGATGTGATGGTTTAGGACTAATTTTTTAGCTAAATTGGCCATGTTCCTTTAGAGTTTCAAACAAGGGTAAAATATTTAGACCTTGCATATTACTTAAATATGATACGAAGTGTTGTCAAAGTCATAGTGTCCCATGAATATGGATCAACGCAGGGAAGAGAATAAGTTGTTGTTTGGATTGTAAACCCCATGATTTAACTATCCTTCCCGCCATAGGAACCAAATATATGAACACGCCATATTGTATTAGTTGCAAACTATTGCAAGAATCGATAGATTATAGTGTCTATGTAATGTTTGAAGTACATGAGTTCCAAATCTTTTACCATTGTCTTAAAAGTTAGGCATCATGTTCATATCCAATACACCAATTTCTAGAGGTAAAAGAGAGGTGTAGCATCTTCGAGATAATTCAACAACAAGTGGAGGTTCAAGATTGGCCAATTCACGTTACAATCAGTTGTGAACTAAATATCTTTAAGAATACTTATCCATATTCCAATTGGTCAATTAAAGTGTGTACATCACATCTTTTAGGAGAACAAAAGAAGAAGTGAAAAAACAAAAATAAATTGTAAGTTTTCTTGACGAAAAAAATAAGTTTTGTTGCACATTGCACAAAAAATGGTGAACTGATTTTACTTCGAATAAAATGCGAATTTACAATGAAGACCATCATTTTTTTGGGAAACGTTTAAAGAAAAAAATATTTCAGTCTTCAGATCAGTATGTAAAACCTCAATGAGTGAATGTCAACAGACAATTCTATAAAAGGATTTTAGATGCCAGTGCTTTCCTTTTTTGACTATGGATGGTACTAAATTTGAAACCACAAATCTACAGAAAAATTTAATTAATACATTCAAATAGCTCTTCCCGGGGACAAAGTAACATAAAAAATTCGAAAGTTGTTTCTTCATATTCGCAATCTAGAAACCTGCCCAAAATTAAAAACTCGCCGCGAAGGAGATTTAGTCATGTAGAGGCCAAAAATCCTCCCATACAAAGTTATATGTATGCCGTGGGCAATGTACCCTTGGCCCTTGGAACATTGTGCCCGTGGGCCATTCCAATTTCCTCCTGGTGAGTCAAACATTAAAAAAGGAAACGAGCATCTCTTACATGTTATGTAAGATATTTTCAGTGGAACCATTCTTAAGAAACTATATAAATATGTGCTTCCACGCGCACAATGGAATATCCGCGTGAATGCGCACAAAATCTTCCCGACATTCTTCCGACCATTAATGCACGTGACTGAATCTCCAGATCTGGATTGCACGTGCAAAGTCAACCGTCCCAGAAAAGGAAGTGGAGGACAAGGGAAGGGAGATGACAGGGGAGAGAGTTGGGAGGGGAGGGGGCTCAAGGAAGTGGAGGAGCGAAGAGGGGAGGCGGAAGACCTCGGCCGTCCGATCCGACGGCCGCGGACGGACTCTGCGGCCGGATCCGATCGGACGGCCAAGACAGATCCGACGGCCGTGGCTGTGGACGGCCGTGGCTGCGAACGGCCGCGACCCATCAGACGGTCGCGACCGTCCGTGGCGGCATCGTGGCCGTCCGATCGGGCGATACGCCCGAGGCCGTCCGCCATCGGACGGCTCGGACGATTCGCCGACCGTTGCCGAGGCCGTCCGCCACTCGCGGTCGGCATAAAAGGCGGACGGCCGACCTTTCTCCCACACTCTAGTGGGCGAGCTGGTCGCTTTGGCATATTCTGCCGAATCGCTTGCGCCCCCTCGAGTGGTGGGATATTTTTTACTTTTTAATTCGTTTAAACCCTAAACGACCAAAATCTCCTTCGGGTGGATTCCTTGATTTTAGGGCAGGTTCCTAAAATTCGGAAACAAATCAATTTTCTCTGAAAGTTTTATTCTACATTGCCTTTGATAAGAGCTTCGTGGACATATTTTTATTTTATTTTTTGGATTTCTGGTTTGAAAGTTAGTATCACTTATAGTTTTTGAGGGAAATTGTCAAGGAACTTTAGGGGTTAATTCCCATTCATTCATTTAATTGTTTCTTCTAGTTAGGGAAGATGCCAAGGTCCAACCGGCCCGTTGCTCCAAAGGGCAAAGCGCCCGAGATGGATTGGGACGCAACGGACAATCCAGATGTTGTTGCGGAGTACGGATGGCAGGACGAGGAAGAGAGGTTGTGGACTTCACCATGTGGAAGAGGTACGTGAAGATGAAGCACCTCATGAAGTTGTGGCCGAGGGCACAAGCGAGGATATCAGGGCCGCGGCGCAAAGGTCTAGCGAGCAATTGTCTGAGCGACCATTTCCGCCATCGATATCATGAGGTCACTGCTACGGTGGGTGTGCGTAACTCGAGGCCGGAGATCATCTTGTATTCGAACATGGCGATGGTTTGGGCGGAAATCGTCCTACACAAGGATGTGGACTGGCGCACCGTGGCGGGCCGCAATGTCAGCCTGATGGATCGAACTGCCCATTTTATACCAACCACCTGGAATCAACGGAGTGATTGTTGGCCACGTTGGTCAAACCGAAGATCCGGGGACGATCCCGATGCCCACCAACAACAGCAGACACCTCCATAAGAGTACAGTGGACATAACTACAACGACTACAACCGTGGCAATGATATGGGTTCCACGCCTGTAACATTTGGTGGGGGGAGTGGCAGCCATTACTACGAAGGCGGCTAATGTGGTACAGGGACCAACACCCCTCAGAGCTATACGCGAACGCATCCAAGGGATACGTATGAGTTTGGTCGTAATTACCCTGGAAAAGAGGAAGAACACGACACTCCAAATCCTGGACCCGTCCATTACGACGGATATGGCCATGCTTACGATGGATATGGCCGGAGCTTAGATAGGAGAGACAACACACCTCCATCAACGTTTCCACCTCGTCAGAATGAAGATGCCGAGTTTGAAAGACAAATGCATGAAGCCACAATACAAAGCCAGAACGAGTACATCCATAGGCTCGAAGATGAATCTCGCTACATGAACAGGCAATACAATAACTTGTATGATGTTTATTCAAGCGGGCCGTACTCAAGTGGCGCTGGGCCAAGTCAAAGACGTGATACTGACTCAGATTCCGATTAATCATACATGGTCTTTGTGTAATGTAATCCATGTGGATAATGTCTTCATGTGAGAACAATGTTGACTATTTTATACATTTAGAAGGTCATTTTTTAAGATCTTCTAATCGATGTTTATTAAATATTTCTACATTGCGGCCATGTCAATGTGGATGATGAATGTACAATGCATGCTACATGTTTCCAAATGAATTTTATTGATAATTTTTTAGTATAAGTGGATGTGTGGAATGAGAAATTTTTATACATTCCAACTTTTCATTCACCTCATAAAAGTTAAAGAGTATTTTATATCATTACATGTTAAATAATTTTTTTTTCAACCTGTACCTCTAAAGTTCCTTGAGTATTTCTGACCTAGAAGTTAAAGCAAGAAGAGAAACGCCGCTCCGCAAAGGGGCCGGCGTGAATAAAGAATCTGTTCGTTTCATCACTAAGACCATGCCCACTAGACACCCTGTCAAGGAGGGCTTGGTTTCTTTTCCATTTTGCGTTGGTGTAGTAGAATGGACATGGCCTGTTGAATGGCAACAGTGTTAATAATATTGAAAGTGTGTGAAATTGTTTCGATGGAGATTTTAAAGGTATCTCAAAAGGATATTTATAGATGGGATAAAGGTGGTGGCACGAGCATCGGCAGTGATTACAATAAGCGGGTCCATTTTCCATCCGAGGGCAATCATGTCATTAATAAGGGATTGTTGGATTGGTATTCATTTATTTTGTTTTCAATTGTTTCCGGGGAGAATCTATCATTACAATATGTGAATTCGATAAATTGAATGGTATACTCTTGGTTAATGTGGTTGATGGTGGGTCGTTGTATGGTAGGCTTCGAATGCAAAGTATGTCGGCTTTGAGTCTAGCGTTACAAAGACAGCGCTATGTTGCGCATGTACATGGGACTCGGGAGTAGCCAAGGGGGGACCGTATTTCCTTGTGGGTTGTAACTTGTTATTAAAGGTGCCGACATTCATGAGGATAAATCATCGTGATTTGTTATGGGAGGTAAATAGTTTTCGAATTTCTCGGACTGCTTTGTTATGTCTTGTGACAATTAAGGAGTGTATGTGATGGTTTTGGCATTTTTGGTAGAACATGGAGTGATTTGTCGGCGTCTGAGAAAGTGCATATGGGGCATGTTACATATGGGAATTTTTCTATTCCAAATAAGAGTTGTTTTCGGGCGTTTCCCAAATATCGACTATTACGGAATTTGATGACGCATGTTATTTGTGAGTTTGGGATGATGGAATTTTTCGAAGAATTCGTAGAGAGTTCATAGTCTATTTTGTTGTTGCGAACCCATTATTCTATATTAGGGAAATTTTATTTGATTGTGTCAAGGTTGTTATAGAGGTCTTGTGTCTTGAGATATTTGTTCAAGAATAAAACCGGAACCTTAATGGGGGTATCCTCTTTAGGAGGCCAATATTCTTTTTGGAAGTGGTATGGGGTAGCATGTGGATGTTCGTACAAGTCTTTGGCATTTTCATGCGCTTTTTTGCGGACCTCTTTCCCAAGTTTATTTGCTTGTTCGTTTCCATCGATATTTGCTTGAGCAAAACTTTGTGAAGGATTGTTATATGTGTTCAATTTTGTAACATGTGGATCAACGACATTAAAATGGTTTGGTCGAGATAGCTATTGTAGAGGATAGGGTTTGTTATTTGGATGTTTAGTAGATAAAGTGCATTGATACAGTCAGTGAATATGTGTGCGGGTTAGTTGTTGTACTATGTTGTGATGATTTGTCATGTTTTGTGTATGGGCATAAGTTATGCTCTAAGGATATTTTAGTGTGTGGAAATTACTCTATAGAGTACACAAAATGGTATACCAAATACATTATACAATATCAATGAATACAACAAAATCTTCCTATAAGCATTTTTGCTATTCATATTTGAATGCCTCTACAATTTAATGTATGCATGTTTGTATTAATGATTGCATATACTTCATTGCTTTAAATTGTTATGATTCTAGATGTCCGAGTAAATATGTCGTAGCAATCTACCTACGGAGTTAGGCATTGAACTTCCTTAAAATGCTTTATAAACACACAGAAGAATGTGGTTTTTGGAAAACCTCCTACACAATTTATTTTTTCTACTAAATATAACCCTACTTAGAGAGCCGATATCCACTATTAATATAATGTGGCCAAATTACAATTTCCGCCATTGCGGATGAAAATAGTCAGAGGATGGAAAAGCAGTCCTTGGTTGAGAAAACAATCTCTGGACGAAAAACAGTCTTCAGAAGCTATGTGGGCCAGGCGCACAGGTGTGTGCGCACAGGCGCACTTTAATGAAAATCGTCCGCGAATGACTATGGCAACGTGTTAAGAATCATCACGAACACTATTAAGAAACACTTAGCCCTTAAACGTCAGAGCGAGCCCGAGGGGCTTGGTTTCTACAGAATCTTCTCTGTAGCTCTTCCTGTACTCAACTTTTCACATATTTTTTGATATCATTCTAATCACCTTCTTTTGATGCATTCACAAAGTGAAATTTTACAATTCAAATCACAATTTGTATGAGTGATTTGTGCTTTGAAAGGATTGTGGTAGGTAGGTTGATAACCATTAGGAGGTTGCAAGCTCATCATTGATTGGTTTATTCATGATGCCCAAGTTCAAAAAGTGCACTATTCATTGATGTCCAAGTACAGAAGATGCCGTGATCCAATTTCGCGCTGCCCGCCCAGGCCATGAAATGTCGTTTAAGGGTTAATGTTTGTAACCCGCTCCTTCTCTAGTCTTCCTGTTTTTTAAAAGTAATTTTGAAATGAATGTTTTTCTTAATATTAAATAATATAGAAAATTCATTAAAGTGGTTGTTATAATGCATTGCAAAACTAGCGCGAACCACTACCAAACTTCTATAGATGCAAATTAGCGGTTGGCGCTTGCTTCGCAACGCATTAGTCCAACCATTGTAATGTAGTTTAATATTATAATAAGGTTTTCAAAATTTCATCTGCAGTCTACTTTTCATCCGCTGCGAATGTTTTCATCCGCTGCAAACATTTAAACCGGACTCTGATTTTCCTCCGCATGGTGATTTTTCCTCCGCAGTTTTTTTTCCATCCGCAGCTTGTTTTTAAATTCGTTGCGCTGTTTTTCATCCGCTGCGGAAATTTTCATCCGCTACGGGATTTTTCTTCCGCCGCATAGAATTTCATCCACAGTGGATGAAACTGTTCTTTTGGCAGAATTAATATAACAGCGACTTAATAACTTCCAAAATATATATTTTTTTCAATTCCAACTTCGGATTTGGGCTTTTTAGGTGCGTTTTCCTCTGGTATGTAAGCAAAAAAATTGTTACAAAAGTTTTGAAAATTTGACATTTTGGAGTGTACTTAAAAATAACATTTTAGGGACTAAACTTTGGATGTAGATTATGGCTAGAGAATATGTTCATCACATTCGATCTCATGCATGTTTTTTGTGTGTTAGTGTTGGTTGTGTTTTCAAATTTGTTGTATATGGCGATATTCATTTACAAGACATGTAAGGTGTCTCGTTTGAAATCTCATTTGAAACAATAATATGATGATGGACACGGAAAGAATACAATTGGATGGAAGGGGACGTCGTCAAAGCATGCGTGAACCCTAAGCATGCAAAGTTTGAATCAAACTTTTAACTTTTCTATGCATCTGATTCATGTGTAAATATTTAGAAGAATGTACATGACAATGTCATGGAAAACCTTATGAGAAACGATGTATTTCACCGTTCCCTTGAAAAAACAAGTCTTCTCTTTATTGAAATTTTTTAAAATAGCATACCAACCCAAGTCAAACATTTTCACACATTGTCACTCATTGTCGGGCGAGGTACCAAAAGATCTTATGAATTTTCACATAAAACCTACATATCTTTGTATTTCTTACATTTTATTTTCTCTACATTAATATGTGGTGTAAACCTTCTTATTGACCATTCGGATTAGTAATTCAAAACACATGAAGTTCACAAGAAAAAGAAGTTTGAATTGGCAAAGTTTGAACCTCCACTACTTCCATGGTTGTTTTGAATACGCTACACCTGTCCTCTACTTCAAGAAATTGTTGTCTAAGGAACTACCATCATGTTTAAGGTAGTGGATTTAGACCTTGCCTAGTTCAAAATTTTGACGCCAGGTAAAGTCAAAGTCTGCGGATCCACTAAACGCAGTGAAGACCCTAAACCATTTGCTTCACTTCACACACTATAATCTTTCAATATGTGCGGTCAAAGTTTCTGAAATTTTGTAAACATATTTTTTAATAAGTCTTAATTGAGTTCCAACGGTCACAACTAGAAATCAAACTTTTGGTTTCCTTCTGTGGTCATTGCACTAGAATCCAACAACTTTGAAGTGTTTCCGGATCAATACTGCCACGATATTTTTGGGGATATAGGAGACATGTTGTATGAGTAGGGAGTCGGGCATGAGGAGGCGTTTCAAATGGGGGTAATTCCTATAAATGCTAAATTGTATTCAAGAAACATAAAATGGTTGAGGTTATGTATGATTTTGTGCCATGGGCACTATGATCTATCCGAAAAGTTCGAACCCAAACTCGTAAAATTTGATATATGTCTTCTCTACATAAAACCTAGAGATCATCATATTTTACACATTTTGTTTTTTCAACAACATGTAGTGAACACATGAAAACCTTCCTAAACCTGGGTTTGGATTATCATTTGAAATCTTATTCAGTTTACTAAAAAATAAAACATGGAATGGCAATTTTTAAACTCCAGTATTTGCGCACTTGATTTGAATATGCTACAGTTCTTTTCTACCTCTAAAAATTGGTGTGTAGGGAAATCTCATCATAAGGTTGGATTAGGATATTTTGAGGTAATTTTAACAAAAATTCTGAAATACAAGAATTTTGAAATAGAACACATTGATAAGTTAAAAAATCGGAACTATGCCACAACCTAAACCATATAAAATTCAAAAAATGTCGCTCTTTGCACGGCTATATGAAATAAGGTTTTTTTACTTCTTGTGCCCAAATTATAAAGGCATGTAATACATATTAATCTAAGAGTATTGCTATAGTCACTTCAAAATGTGCATGCTATCTAGTATAGTCTAATAATACCGAAAGGAATAAAGTAAAACCTATGTATTACTAATACGTTGACCGATAATGCTCATGAGGCGTGGGCCAGTTGTATGTGTCGCTGAAGCGTGTAATGATATGAAACAATCCTCCAGCGCTTTCTCGGTTTTCGTTGCAGACTCTCTCCATGTACATATGAAATGTATCCGCAAATTCTTGATTTGAGAATACTACGGAACTCCGAGATTCCCGTTGCAGATTCTCGTAGTCTATGGACATTGTCCGCCCGTTGATTCATTGCACTATTTGGGCCGTAGCGAACTCCTCCGAAGCCATGGATAACTTCGGAATCATTTGCACATCCGCATCTGGTTTGTGCAAGTACGCAACCCGCGGATCGACCCACCATCGCCTTCGCAGAGTCTCGGCCATGTCTTCACGCTTTGTGAACGTATAAAGAGACTGCATTGGTTCGTTAACCTTCCTGGTCATGCCCCAATCGCATACTCCAATATACACTCGCGATTCATCTGGAGGGAAGTGGAGGAGGATATTGTCCGGAGACAAGTCATTGTGGAGATTGTTGCTCTTGTGGACCTCGTTCATGATGCGCAACAACGCCCACGCAAGCTCGGTCCGTTTTTTGCGAAAACGAACCAACTGTTGAACTCGAATAATCTCATCATCGGGGAATCTCCCATAGTTCAAATGTGTGATGACATCGTCACCAAATTCGATATCCCGGTTCAACATCTCTCGAACTGTCCCGCCATTCCACCAATACGCATAGCCTTCGTACTTGTCCGGATGAATGGCCACGAAACGGATGACACCCGGATGTGGAATCCTCACCGCCATCGACTCATTCTGATGCTCAATTTTTGCCGAATCCGGCCGTGTCTCCGATTGGTTGGACAACTTGGCGGCAAATTCCCAGAATGGTTCAATGCCCGGAGCACCCTCAATGCGGACTTTGCGAATGGTGGCATATCCACCTCTTCTGTTCGCATTGTCCATTCGTATAACCGCGGCTGTTGGCGGAATGGCAATGAGATGGGCTTTACGCAGCAGGTCTTTTTGGTGCCCCTCTATCGAGTTCCACCATCCCACGGAGCCACGCCGGTTTCGATTCTTGGCGAATGGCTTCATCTGGGCCACGAACAAATCCCCCTTCAATAGCACGTCGTTGAAAACTTCATCCGCCGCGCGATTGAACCTCCCAAACTTGGTCAACAAGTTCTTGGCATTCCAGAGTGAATCGGGCACTCTGGCATCCAAGAACTTCAAAAACCCGTGCTTCTGGGTCTCCGTATTCCACATCGGGGCTTGAAGCGCGTCCATCATGTGCTGCCGCATGTCCGTCCGGAACTTCTCGGGGCCTTCATCTCTATATCTGACGTACTTGCTCTCCATGATCGAATAGAGTTTTCCTCATAGAATCTGACGGTCAGTTCTATGAGGAAATTTTTGCAAGCCTCAGATGGAACGTCATGGATTGGATGAAGCTTCACTCCGAAGTCCGCAACCTTCTACTTCTTCTTGTCCTTCGGCATCTTCTTGAACCCGCCGTCGTTCGAAGTTTTAAAAAAAAACTTTTTAGAACAAGTTTTTAAAAAACTTCAAGAAAAAAACTAGATGGGAACAAGTTCTAAAAAAAACTAAGAGAAAAAACTTCTTACAACAAGTTTTAAAAAAAAGTTCAAGAAAAAAACTAGTTTGGAACAAATAAAAAAAAAACTATGAGAAAAAACTTCTAAGAGCAAGTTTTAAAATAAACTTGAAGAGAAAAACTAGTTTGGAACAAGTTCTAAAAAAAAACTATGAAAAAAACATTTTACAAACAAGTTTTTAAAAAAACTTTAAAAAAACCGCAAAAACTCCCCCCCAAATGTGAATCACTTTCTCCCTCCCAAAGATGAGAAGCCAATGGATGGAAAAATGCCAGCCAAAGCCACTCCGCATCCACTCAAAAATATATTTCAATTTTTGAGAGGGGAAGGATAAAGTGAGAGAGAGAGGTTGGCGGACGGCCATGAGGCCGACCGCCATCGCGGCCGGCCGATCGGCCGGTCGCACGGCCGTCCG
>CAXARX010000781.1:0-27406 GCA_963971425.1 Bryoerythrophyllum caledonicum | reverse complement strand
TGACTAAATATAAATGAGAGGAATACAATGCGACTATTTGAGTGAGTGGATCGCACGCTTTCTGGACTTCGTTTGCATGCAACGTGATTAGTAGTGTACCAGTGTACTGTACCTCCTTCATGCTCTACAGTCAATATGTCTTTTTTTTTGTTTTGAAGGGAAGGTGCACGAGTGGTTACTAATTTAACCCCACATGGATTAATAGTTTTGAAATAAAAATAAATAAATCATATTTTGTATTTTTTATTTATTTTTTGGGACACAAGCAAAGAGAACCTCCAGTCTGAGAGGAAGATCCGAACAAAACAAGAGAGAACCAGGCAGAGGAGAGAGGAGAGACATCTCACCAAGACCGGAGGTTCTCTTTGCTTGTGACCTCTCTGCTTTCGTCCCTCCAAAAACTGGCCTATGCAGTTAAGCCAGCAGGGGGGACTCGTGGCCCAAAAAAAAACCCTGCACCTAACTAGCACAAAGTTGTTATTTTGTTCCTTTTCTTATTGTAAGGTAGAAGCACTTAGTCCCAATTCCCGACTAGTGGGTAAAATTTATACTTTTCAGTACAAAATCTTCACTATCTAGTACATTTTGGGTGTATATCTTCAATTACTAGGAATTGGTGCAATGCAATTTTTGCCTCCCAAAATTCACAATAATTTCAATTTTGGGAAAAAAAATTTGAAATTTTTTGTACCCCCATATTTCCTATCTTCCTACATGGGAAAATTTTCACCACCTTATATGTGCACATGATCTACTCTAAAACTCCTTAAATGATCCACTACTGGTGCTTCTATCTTAGTTGAAGTGACCAAAACAAGTTGTCAAGGGGAAAAAAAATGTTCAATACTCTTGGGGGGGGGGCGGGGTTGCTAACATGTGAGCCTGGGAGCGTGAGCTTAGGAGCCCAAGAGCCTGAGAGCCCAGAATTATTTATGATTTTTTTTACAATTTATATTAAAAGAACCTATTACCGTGGATTTTTTATGTAAGTATTGAGGGAATATTTTAACCAATAAAGTAAAGAGATTTTAAATAGACACTCTATCATTGGATAATGAATGTCAAATGGACTCATAGAAAATAAAGTATATAGAATGAATATGATAAACAAGACAAGAACATATAGAGTGAACAAAGTGCATAGATTAAAGAGAATAGGAGGGAACACAACAAAGGAGGAAGAAAAATAAAATATTGTGGCTCTTATCGTCTTACTACAAATATAACAATAATAAAAGTATACAAATATGGAGACTAGATCAAGACAATTGTGCCTCATAGTTAGAGTTAGTTGTACTTGTAGACCCTGAACAAGAGCTAGATGTTTTCCTAAGCTTAGAACTTGAGTCATCACTATCAACTTCCTCAACCTCATCGTCCACGTAGACTAAGACATCAAAATTTGGGAAATGCTATTATGTGAATTTAGAGCCGTGAGTAGAGAACACAAAAATTTGAGTGATTGTAGATATAGTTGTTGTCTAATTGTAGACATATAGAAGGCCTATGACCGATTCTTCCTGGTGGAATCTATAAGTATATAAGGTGTTTGTATTGAAGAACTTAAAGAAAGGATGATTATGAAAAAAGATGTTGAGAATTGAATGAAGATAAAAATGAAATATATTATGACCATACAAATTCCAAACAAATCAAATATATGGAAGAGAGGGTGATAACAATCACAATAGAGAAGACAATAAACCACACTACATAATAGAATTTGAACTACTATTGGTACTTTCTATAGCTTCTATATCTAAAAACTCAGCTACGTGAGGGTTGAATTGTGGTTGCCGGATCCGTGGAGGAGTCGGTAATGCCACAAACAACTGCGCTAAGTCTTCTGCATATGAAGGTAGGAAAAACGTGCGTGTCGGCGATTGCATGGCCGACATCAAACTGCAATCAATTCGTTATCATTAGTCTAGCACACATAAAATAAGAAAGTTTGGGATGAAAGTATTTGACATAAATTCACAACTTACTTACTCAAGCGATTGCGCTTTGCCACGTGACGAATGGGAACATCCTCTTCATCAACGAGCATTGCGTCCATTGAAGGCACTACAACGCTTGGGGGAGGTGCCACATCTCGCAGAGGTGCAAGCACCGCCTCAAAGATAAGGGGATCAGACTCAAATGCTACAATGTGACGACCAGAGCGGCGGCATGCATGAATAGAAGCCCCTGCAATTCCAAAAGACAATGAAAATACAATTCCGAAAGATAGTGAAAATGCAAGCAAAGGTGAAAAAATTGTAATTGTTGAATACAAAGAGTGAAGATCCAAACCTGTTGATGCGGTTGCATCAAGAACTACTCCACCAGGCTTTGTAAGAGCCTCAATAAGAATTTGAAGTAGCAATGGGTCCTTCTCGCGCCCTCCCCTCCATGGTGTAGTTCCATGCATATGTTGTGTCTCGACAGTAGTCAAGTTCATGAGAACATCATCTTCCTCAACATTGAATCCACCACTAGAGTGTAATGGATTTACTTGGAAAGTAAAGTCTGAAGGCGGCTGCCTATCATGCACAAGAAGAAGGATCCGAAAACGACATGTCTACAAAAAAGTGCAAATAGAATCAGATGAGAATACAAGAACTTGAAAATTAAAAAATAAGGTGAAAAATTTAGAATACTTACCGTTGTAGAAGGATCCTTTGGTGAAGCCAATCGGAGAGAATTGAAGCCCCACCAATCCTTGAGCGTTTTGAAGTCATATGTGCGAGCATAAGTTTGTATCTCTGCACGCATGGCGGGTGACTCAGGCATGAAGATAAGAAGGGGTGCGTTATCATGTAAATAGTAATGCGCAAATTCAAACACCGCCTCTAGGTGAGATTCGATATAGACATTCCAGTCTGGAATGGTGGTAGGTGGTGAAGAGACTCCCGGGACAGGCAACCCCTCTGGAATGTCGACCACAATCAAGTCAAATCCGCCATGGGTAGAAGTTGTGGATCTCACACTAGTGCCACGACCATGTCCAACCTGGAGATACCCATGAAAATCAATGAAACTGAAAAGAAAAAATAATTAAGTAATATAGAAAGGGAAAAAATAATGAAGAAAAGAATGTACCTTTTCAACAAACGCGTGCATCCTGGCCATAATTGAATCATCATCCATGGCCTCCATCAAATTATTGATAGAGGTATTCTCAATGAAAACATTAACTGGAGAATGAAGAGAAGATGAGCCACGAGCAAGAGCTGCAGCGTGAACTTTGTTTCGCAAGCCACTATGAGAGGCATGGATGAAAGTAGAAGGATCTGAAGGAGACACAAATGTTGCCAAATCCACAGTAGAAGGGAAGCTGCTCAGAACCTCTGTGTCATTGTCATTTGGTGATGATGTATGACCTTCGGTTGTGTGGACTGTAAGTCTAGCCATCTTTGGATTCTTTGTAGCCTTAGATGGAATAGGCTTCAACGAAGATGACGGCATCTTCCCTTTGCGCCGTGCCAAAGGTTGTGGAATATCCTCCGGAGCCTCCAATATGTCTATTTGATCATCCTCCAAAACTATGGTCGGAGCTCCACCAAGTAACATAGCCTTCTCATCCTCTTCTTCAGCAGGAGAAAATGATGGAGGACACTCCAAGTACCAAAGACCACTTTGGAGGTGAGGAAGTGCCCACTTCTTCACCTGAGCCGGAGTATAAATACACAATGGCGAAGCCTTATCTGTCCAAGAGGACAAATAAGGTGGAAGAGCTTGAGGAGTAATTGCCTTTTTGGCAATCAACTCCTTTTGCAAGTACCTAAAACATTATACAAAGAGAAATGAGAAAAAATATAATAATTGTTACTAGAAGCAAGATTTGCAAATTAAAGAGGTTTAGCAGTACCTGAAGAGCACTCGTTTGATAGCTTGGATTCCGGTGGGCATGTCTTCAAGCTTAGACTTCTTAGTGAAGGATGTTGCACCTTTGAAGAAGGGGATGAAAGCTTTTTCCCAAAGGGCAATCCTCCACCGCTCTACATAGTCTCCAATTTTAAAGATGTCTGGAGCGGCCTCCCAATGGATGGAACCAAGGTCTGAGGAGATGTTGTCAAATTCCCTAACCACAGCATCCTCCAACTACAATAGAAATATAGTTAGTAACAACAAAGGTTGTAAATGATTATAAGATGAACAATAAAATGAAAAAAAACAAATTGTCACCTGAGCCCAGAAGGTAGCACGAACAAGCCACTGATCAAGGACCTTCTCCTTCACAAGACCAGTGGGAAAGCGAAGAGATTCTCGTGCCATGGAGGATGAGTTCCACCAACGTAGCCACCGACCTTTGAAGAGAGGCTCCACATTTGCAGTAGCAATCTTTTGGAGCTTCTCAAGAGATATATCAGGCTTTGGAAACTTGTTCCAATGCTTTGTAATCTAGGAAAAAAAACAAATTGTATAAGAATAACAAAGACAATAGCTTTGATAATAAATGGGGCATTTGGAGACAATAAAAATTGTAGAAGGATTTGATGGGTAGAAATACCTCCAAGAAGAACTCATCACCGTTTCCTGGATCAGCCACTGCCAAATACTTCTCAAATTCGTGGCTACGAATGTTTTTGACAGTTGCCTTAGCGGCCTTCTCCATCACCTCCCAAATGCCTCTAGCAGTTTGATCTTCCAATGGCGTGTTGGACTTGTACTCCCGGCAAGCCTCATCAGAAGCAGAAGAAACTTCACGCTAAAAAATTGAAATATATGTATCATAAGTAATTTAAATGTGATGAAATGAAAAAAAAAAAAAAAAGGATTGAAGATATACTTACCCGATAGAGGAAAGAGATGAAAGTACTGACGGTCAAAGAATACCACGTAGGCACCTTCTTCTTCCATTTCTCGCAATTCTTCATGTCTTCTTCCGAAATGAGACCTTTAAATGAGCTTAAAGGCAAAGCGCCAACTTGTTGGATGCGGTGCAACTTGTGCACAAAGTTTGTCTTCACATGATCTAATTCTGTAGACCTGCGATTGAATGAAGTCTAGAAAATTAGATATCAATGTAGGAATAAATTTAAAACTTTGAAGAAATAGAAAATGGAAGAAAAGACATTTACCTATTGACATCATTCATTGCATCGAGTAGAGAATCCAATACTCCACGCGGATCAATGCATATACACTCCACGGGCTCATAGAACTTGGGGTTGTAATGATCCCCACCATAGTTACTTTCAATATACCTCCACCAAGCAGTGTAGCGGTGATTCCCCTCCCACACAAATAACATCTTACCATGAAGCATTTGAAGCTCACCATCGCGTTCGACAAAGTTGTCAAACTTTGTGCTAGCGTCGTGCCAATGAGTACTCCAAGTTGATGTCACTTGGGGGGTGACATCAACTTCCAAACCAACATCATTGAAAATAGAGACATAGAGAGGACGATCTCCACTTCGGTACCCGTGAACAAATTCAGCCTCTAATTTCTTGACATCTTGTTCAAGAATAGGCCTTACAAGAGGCAATGGAATGAGGCGACAAAGAGGAATTAGGACTCTAGAATGTGATGGATGAATTTGTAACCCAGACAGAAACTTAAAAGAGTCCGGCTTTTGCTGCTGCCGGAGACGAAGCTCAGACTCCAACACCGTGAGGCCATCTGTGGAAAATCCAATATCGGAATTCATTGACGAATTGGGACTTCCAACTGGTTCCATGGAGTCCATAGTCTCACCAGTCGCCGATTGCTCCAATGATTTTGCATGGTCCATGTCCTACAATCACATCAATAAAACATATCAAAAACTACAAACCATCTTAAATTTTCATGAAATTATTACATGAAAATTGAAAATGGAGAAATTCCGTTTGGTGCCGAGGGGTGTACTTCAACCAAAATGAAAACATTCCAAGGAAATAGAACAAATGATAGAGTGCCATAAAGAGCAATTCAGCAAAAAACTTTACAATCAAATCCTGCAATTCAAAATAATGTCAAAGAAAGCAATATGTTATTAAAAATCATATACCCACAACAAAGATAGAGAGAACCCCCTCGGCGCCGAGGGGGTGTATTTTGCAAAACAATAATCTAAAATCTAAAAAAATCAGCACTATTGAGGCTCATAAAACTGACCTAAACACAATTCAAAAAATGAAAAATGAGGACTGAATTGAAATTGACAATGGTATTGACAACCCCCTTGGTGCCGAGGGGGTGTATTTTGCAAAACAATAATCTAAAATCTAAAAAAATCAGCACTATTGAGGCTCATAAAACCGACCTAAACACAATTCAAAAAATGAAAAATGAGGACTGAATTGATAATGAAAATGGTATTGACAACCCCCTCGGTGCCGAGGGGGTGTATTTTGCAAAACAAAAATCTAAAATCTAAAAAAATCAGCACTATTGAGGCTCATAAAACTGACCTAAACGCAATTCAAAAAATGAAAAGTGAGGACTGAATTGAAAATGAAAATGGTATTGATAACCCCCTCGGTGCCGAGGGGGTGTATTTTGCAAAACAAAAATCTAAAATCTAAAAAAATCAGCACTATTGAGGCTCATAAAACTGACCTAAACACAATTCAAAAATTGAAAAATGAGGACTGAATTGGTAATGAAAATGGTATTGACAACCCCCTCGGTGCCGAGGGGGTGTATTTTGCAAAACAATAATCTAAAATCTAAAAAAACCAGCACAATTGAGGCTCATAAAATCGACCTAAACGCAATTCAAAAAATGAAAAATGAGGACTGAATTGATAATGAAAATGGTATTGACAACCCCCTCGGCGCCGAGGGGGTGTATTTTGCAAAACAAAAATCTAAAATCTAAAAAAATCAGCACTATAGGGGTCATAAAACTGACCTAAACACAATTCAAAAAATGAAAAGTGAGGACTGAATTGAAAATGAAAATGGTATTGACAACCCCCTCGGTGCTGAGGGGGTGTATTTTGCAAAACAATAATCTAAAATCTAAAAAAACCAGCACAATTGAGGCTCATAAAACCGACCTAAACGCAATTCAAAAAATGAAAAATGAGGACTGAATTGATAATGACAATGGTATTGACAACCCCCTCGGTGCCGAGGGGGTGTATTTTGCAAAACAATAATCTAAAATCTAAAAAACCAGCACAATTGAGGCTCATAAAATCGACCTAAACACAATTCAAAAATTGAAAAATGAGGACTGAATTGGTAATGAAAATGGTATTGACAACCCCCTCGGTGCCGAGGGGGTGTATTTTGCAAAACAATAATCTAAAATCTAAAAAAACCAGCACAATTGAGGCTCATAAAATCGACCTAAACGCAATTCAAAAAATGAAAAATGAGGACTGAATTGATAATGAAAATGGTATTGACAACCCCCTCGGCGCCGAGGGGGTGTATTTTGCAAAACAAAAATCTAAAATCTAAAAAAATCAGCACTATAGGGGTCATAAAACTGACCTAAACACAATTCAAAAAATGAAAAGTGAGGACTGAATTGAAAATGAAAATGGTATTGACAACCCCCTCGGTGCCGAGGGGGTGTATTTTGCAAAACAATAATCTAAAATCTAAAAAAACCAGCACAATTGAGGCTCATAAAACCGACCTAAACGCAATTCAAAAAATGAAAAATGAGGACTGAATTGATAATGAAAATGGTATTGACAACCCCCTCGGCGCCGAGGGGGTGTATTTTGCAAAACAAAAATCTAAAATCTAAAAAAACCAGCACTATAGGGGTCATAAAACTGACCTAAACACAATTCAAAAAATGAAAAGTGAGGACTGAATTGAAAATGAAAATGGTATTGACAACCCCCTCGGTGCCGAGGGGGTGTATTTTGCAAAACAATAATCTAAAATCTAAAAAAACCAGCACAATTGAGGCTCATAAAACTGACCTAAACGCAATTCAAAAAATGAAAAATGAGGACTGAATTGATAATGACAATGGTATTGACAACCCCTCGGTGCCGAGGGGGTGTATTTTGCAAAACAAAAATCTAAAATCTAAAAAAATCAGCAGTATTAAGGCTCATAAAACTGACCTAAACACAATTCAAAAATTGAAAAGTGAGGACTGAATTGATAATGAAAATGGTATTGACAACCCCCTCGGCGCCGAGGGGGTGTATTTTGCAAATCTAAAATCTAAAATCTAAAAAAATCAGCAGTATTGAGGCTCATAAAACTGACCTAAACGCAATTAAAAAAATCGAAGGTAAGGACTGAATTGATAATGGAAATGATAGTGAAAACCCCCTCGGAATCGAGGGGGTGCATTTTGCAAAACAAATTTGTGAACGCAAGAAAAATTAGCACTATCGAGCTCATAAAACCAATGTAAACATAGTTTAGAAATTAAAAAATGAGGATTGAATTGTCGATGAAGATGATAGAAGAAACCCCCTCGGCGCCGAGGGGGTGCATTTTGCAAAACAAAATTTAAAATGCAAAAAAAAAGAGCAATTTGAGCTTATAAGAGTAACCGAAAATGGAATTTAGAAAATTTGACATTTCCACCGAATTGTCTATTGTGAAGATAGAAGAAACCCCCTCGGCGCCGAGGGGGTGCATTTTGCAAAACAAAATTGAAAATGCAAAATAACAACAACAATTTGAGCTTATAAAAGTAACCGAAAATGGAATTTAGAAAATATGACATTTCCACCAATTTGCCTATGGAGATGAAAGAGGTGACCCCCTCGGCGCCGAGGGGGTTTCTTTCTAATAGAAATTTATGCTAAACCCTAAACCAAATCAATTCGGGACGTGTACTGAAAAACCTAATCGTACCGTAGCTTGTGTGGCCGTGACCCCCTCGAGCTCCTTCGCCTTGACCCCCTCGGCGCCGAGGGGGTTGAATCCAGCAACTGCTGCCCGAACACGATAAGTTGCAAACACGATAATCTCTAGCCTTTGGTGACGAGTGGAGAAGAAGAGAAATGAGGGATGAGAGATGAGGGAAGAGAGATGCGGGAAATGGAAGGGAGAAGGAGAAAGAAGATGGGAAACCTTGGATGTAGGAAAAAAAAAAAAAAAAAAAAAAAAAAAAAAGAGTCCAAAATCCGTAGATTTGCTTCAAACGGAAATGCTTCCATAGAAGCCAAAAATGGCTTCTATGATCTGAATTTTTTTTCTTAGATACAATGTACCTTCAACTATCGCCCAGAATTTTTCCAGATTTTTTGGAAATTTACATGATTTTTAAATAATCCTCAAAGTGTGCTAAAATCACCACGGCCAAGATTTTCAGAAAATCTTCGAAATTCCTAGATTTCAGCACAACAACAACTATGCATGGATAATTCTACATTAGACAATTGCGCCACTTGAAGCCCCTCTAAAAGTAATTCCTCAGTGCCAAGGTGGTTTATTTTGCTCCTCAATACAGTTTGTAATTCACTAAAATTCCATAGGATGAAAATCAAACTTCCAATTAATTGACTTGAATGTTCAATAGTACAAAATAAGTATAACACGTGAACTAGTATTAGTGATCTCATTCATCATACTAAAAGTGACTTACCCGACCTCATGTACATTTGCTTGTACAAGTTCATTTAAACGATTCGAGCTAGCGTTGTCATCATAACTGCTGTTGCTTAATTGAAGATTTCAGAAGGAAATCAAGATAAGGAGAGTGGGAAGGAAGAAGAAAGAGGAAGACAAGTAAGACATGTCTAAGAGAGGGACATGATTGGAGGACAAAATACCCTAGGATTAGAAGCATTGCGACCTAATTCTGAAGTCATTTAATCTAATCCATAAAACATACAACAATGACCAGGTTCTACTCGAAACCCTACTTACGACAACATCTCCAACATATTGCACTAGCTCTACATTCAAACATGGCAATCTTAACCCCCTCGGCGCCGAGGAGGTTATTGACGAGGCCTTTCTACAACAACACTAATAACAATCCAAACTTCTATGCAAGAAATTGATGAAAATTTTAGATGTTATGGCATTTTCAAATTTTGTTCCTTAATACAACATTGTGTTGCTAGTAGTTCAACTTCGATGCTTTAAAACTCTGCAACAAAACTTACAAGCTCTACCTCAATTATATTTACACTTACCAAAGGCTGTTGGATCAAATTCATAACATCTTCAACGTCTGCACATTGATTTTCTGAATTGTTTTCGATCTCTTCTATTTCCATTGAATGTATGTCCGGTTGCTCCTCCTGTGCAATAAAGAATCCTTGCCATCGGTGTTATCTTTTGCAAAAGAAAGAACTTCTAATATGTTCATACAAGTGCCTAGGACTAAAATCAATCAAAAGCATTCTTTGTTTCTTCAAAACTAATATAATCATTTCAACATTAAGTTCTAAAGAGATATAACAAGATGACATTTCTGTGATTACTTACAATTAAATCTTTGTCATGCTCCAAAATGTCTAGAAGTGCACCATCACTGCCACACTCTGCCAAATTGTACGACAACACCTTCGCAACAACAGAAATGTCATCCTCCGTAATATTTATCTTTCTTCTTCCCATCCTAGCTCTCTGCAGCTGCTTACGACTTGAAAACAATATGCCTCGCCTCCTCCGCTTCTTCTTCTTCTCAATTGTTAGAACTACGGAATAGGGTGTAGTATTCTCAGTCATTTGAGAAATGTCAGTCCCATCAACCTGCAATAGAGATAAAGTTGAAAAACTCTCTATTTTATTTGGCACTACATGTCTCAAAGAGGATTTTAAACACAATGTACTGCACTTCAAATAAAGGTACCACATTTCTTTATATAAATAATCACAGTACCTATGTTAATTAGAATATGAGTTGGTAGAATCATAACAGCTGTTTATTTGTCATCCGCCGTCTCTTTCTTCAATAAGTGTCTTTATTTCATTATTAATCTATACTTTTATAAGCTACATGATTCATGGTATTTATTCTACCGTGTATTATTTATGTCCCACACTTTGTTCTCCATCGTGCAAGTCTAATTTTGATGACTAATATTATTGCTATTTTGGAATTTTTGGCCAAAAATCCTTATTTCTCTGCTCACCGCACTCCGCTTTTGGCTCACAAAATAGCTTCGTCCGCCTGACACTTTTTGATTCCAATCGTATTTGGAGAAGCCGCGTTGCTCACATTGCTTTACAGAAAGGCGGCCAGCATGAAAACTTACTAATACAATCAACCGACATTTCATTTAAGTGTGTTCACTGACATATTGGATTTATCTAATTTTTCTAGAAATATGTGTAAGTTTACTAAGATGCAATAAACGCTGAGCTCATATTAAAAGCTAACTAGTTGTTAAGGATATTATCTATGTGTCTCATAATTAAAAATTACTTGTCAGATGTTAGTGGAATGCACAAATACTCCAATGGATGTCGCTGAATAACAGCTTAGTACATACGACTGATACGAGCTCGTTCCATTTCATGTATCTTCTCTAAGTCTTAGCAAACCATCGTTTTCCGATTGATATGGCATCTATTCGTTTTCAAGGTGATGATGTGCCGTTAGTTGTTCCTGTGGGTGAAGAGGGTTATGTTAGGGTATCAGCCAACCTCCTCTCTATACGATTTGGAATATGTGAATCTGCGAGTATGTTGACAGAGGAAGTTCTAGAAAATTATGGCATAGTTAAAGAAGCCGTTATGCAGACTAGGTGCGAAGACGCTGATGGATACTACTGGCTCCTCCATCGTGGTCAGTACCAAGCATATGGTATGACTCCTTCACAATTAGCAGCGTCCACCGAAATTCTTCTTAACCAATCTGATACTTCTACTGTAGAAGCTCCGATTCTCGCCACTCAACGCTTGCAAACGCAAGTGTCTAGTCGGCCAGTCGCAGAGATACTTGTGAATCTTTGCAAAGTGAAGCAAGAGTACCTCTCTCCAATCATAGAACTCTCTAGTGAATCAGAAGGTGAAACTCCTTATCAAACTAGACGTACGGAGGGAAATGCATTGAGTCCATTCCCAATTTTGTCTACAAATCCACCAATTTTCACCACTCCTACTAATAGCCCATCGTCGTCGTCGTTAGCTCGTCCTCCTCTCTATCCGTCCTCTTCAAATACTCTGAGTATTATGCAATGCCTTAAAAAATTGTCTACAGTTCCCGGATCACGCAATGAACTAGCCCAAATAGATTTTGACGCCATTGAATACCAGAAGGTGCAATTTCTGCCTCCGTGCTTTGATGGAGATGTTGTGTTTGAACTACCACCATGTCGAGGGAGTGTCCATTCTTCGGGTGCAAAGAGCATGGAAGGAATGGACAAGCGTTACGACGGCCACACGTGGTGCCGTACAACAACATCAAACATTCACAACAACCTCGGATTGAAGTTTAGGAGGTCAACATGCGTAGGAGCGTTGCGTTGCGATAACAAGGAATGTGAGTATCGTGCTCGCACATCCAAAAAAAACGAGACCGAATGGTCAGGTACAACAAATCTTCCATTCAATGTTCATCACAGCCCTCCTTGTGAATCTTCTCTTGTTTGTAAAGTCTGCAAGAAGCCGCCATCTTGTAGTGACTTCTGCTCGGCGCGGGTGTATTACGTAGTTAGCACTAGCGATGGGTCTCGTGCTTGTATCCACCTCGGTTCCCATCGGCATCCTGTCGCAGAAGGACAGTGCAGAGAGTCTTTGGAGACAATCAATACGTTGATAGCATTGGAAGTCGCCAAGACACCTACCGCCAAAAACTCCGCTATCGCTCTCGCGGCGAGCAAAGAATTCCTCGACACATTTCTTGTCCACCGCGGACCTAGCCCGAAAGAAATGCTGCGTGGGCAAGACTTGGAGAAGGTTATGGACAAGTTCCGACTCCTTAGCTCTCCAAACGTCCGTAATATGATTTCTACCTTCCGAGCAGAAGGTAAAGGAAAGGGCGAAATCGATCAAATTCTAGAAATGAAGCGGCATGCCAGAATCGAGTTCATACACGACAGTGTGTTTCCTGGCCAAGGTCAAGAAAAGGTTTATCTTTTCAAGATGCTCGTTGACGGTCCCGGGAGTGGAGTAGATCTTGTACGACGGATGCAACCTGGTGGAGACCTACAAAATTGCTTTATCATGTTTGATCACGTGAAGAGAGTAAAACCTTGGACCACCATCGCATGTCATGTCTACGACTCAACATACTGCAAGGTAATGACAATTGCTGTTTGCGATATGCAAACAGAAGGCACTGAAGGCCAACTTATTTTTTGGCGTTGTTTAAATAAGGTTATGGACAACAATGGCGTACCGAATCCTAATTTCAAAGGATTCATGTGCGATAGCGCACAAGCAAACTTCAATGCAGTTCGCATTGCCTACGGTTCAGGCAATCCTTCAGTGCCAATGATAGATCGTGAAAGGACTTGTCTATTCCATTGGGCAACGAGTATGCACAAGCACACGGAAAAATTGATTGCCAAAAACTTCCAGAACCAGCACATCAACCTTTGCAGGCAGTACAAAGATGCAAAGACGTTGGATGAGGCCAACAAGATGTACCTTGAACTTCGGGCATGGTGGTATTCTTCTGGAGCTGCAACAGAAGATGCGATTCGAGAGCTCGAAGATTGGCTAGCCTTTTGGCACTTCCGCTATCGTCAGTGGGGCGGATTTATGGAAACGGTAAGTACCTTAACTACTTTTTAAATTCACATGTTTTTTTTTTACACATTTTTGCATTGGTCCTTTAAAAGAAGAACAACCCTCAAGGCCATAAGTTATTTGGTGTTATAGATGTGTTTTGTAATTGTTTTTAAGTTACTGCAAGAAGAAAGTTTTACAGAACCCCGAGGATTTTGTGTTGAGCTTTAATTGTATGCTTTCATTCCCTGAGCTTATTCTACACACTCTTTAGCCCCAAGGTTGTTTTATGACTTGCACCTAGCATACTAACGTGGAAAATACATTAAATTTTTTTTCCAATTACTTGTAATGTTGAAATTCAAATCTGTGGAATTATTGCAGAACCTTACGGCAGATGAGCTTGCCGACATCCCTACGTGCAACCTTGCAGAGACTGTTCACAATAAGTGGCTGCAAGCATCCGGCAAGCGAGGCTCTGACCTCTTCATCGCAACTACTGACGATTGGGTCCGTGCCTTCATGCAAATGACGAACTATAGATCATATTTGTGTGGAGGTTTATCTGGAACTGGACCATCCAAGGAAGATTTGAAGCTGAAAAGGGCACTAGTATCTCGTGATGGTAAGAAGATTGCTGATGCTCTAAACGATATGCCTGAGGCTGCGGAGTTTTGTACTAGAGTTCCACACTTGGAGGGAGAAGAGGTGTTCGGAACGTTGAAGAGGAGGAAGATTGATATGCCTATTGGATTCGAGGGTGATTCTCATCGCCCTGACAAAGTTAACTTTTCACATCCTCGAGTTCAAACTAGGTCTATTGCAGCTCAAATGAACTCACGGGATACGCCTCATTCTACTTCGCCAGTACCATTCACGAACAAAGTACTCGAGTCTGATTGCGACACTTCAAAATGGCACATAGCAAGAATATCGGAGAAGTCTAGGAAGCAGTGTCATGCAGTGCAAGCGGGAAACGGTAGCAAGTGCAAAATGGTAATTGCTAGTGGTAGAAAGGCCACAGCTGCGCCTACCTACCGAGGCAGAAGAAAAGATAAGTTCAAAGACAGTCCCGTCATTGAGGATTTTTGGTTCTGCCCTGACCAAATTGCTCGGTGTGTGATGGGTCCGAAGCGCTTCTTTGTCATAGATCGTCCCCATATCCCTGATATATGGCCTGTCCTCACTGGAACTGATCTGACACGTTCTGAGATCCTAGAGCTTCAAGAGGCCGGATTTTCTCTACAATCAACTACACCGCTTTCGCCTCGCCGCTTATTCTCGACATCTAAGGCATTCGAGCCTTTGTTGTGGTCTGCTCCAAGGCCATTACATGCCGATCGAATTCCATCCTCACGAAATGGCAAGAACGTGCGTCGTAACCCCAAGGCTCCTATGGAAGCTCACCGCAATCAATGGGAGAGTGCAAGAAACGTGAAGGCAAGTATTCTTCGCGTCAACCTCCTCCCATATCCCGGACTTGGTGCCATCATTGTTCTCCAATCTGGGGTGGAACCTAACGAGCATGTGTACAACGTCACATTGTGTAATTTTCCGTCGTGTACTTGCCCCCATTACGTTAGCATGAATTCATCTGCTATCGGGAGGCGTGGCCAGTATGTCAATTGCAAACACCTTTACTATATTTTTCGTTTCTTGTGCCAATTAGATTACAAAGCTGACGTATTCATCCATGCTCCTACTCTGAGCTTGGACGAAGTCAAGCAGATTCTTATAGCCGCAGAGATTATCAAAACTGAGGAGTGAAGAAATTCTTGAGTTTGCTAGTTTTATTATGACAGTGAAACTCGAAGTGTCTTATATAAAAAGTGTTAGAAACGTAGCAGACCTACTTTCTTTATTAGCCGTTAGTATTATAGTATTGAAATTTTCAACTATGACTATGTATTGAAAAATCCAAAAACAGTAATTCTACATGCATATACAGTGTATGTGGATACGGCTTGTATGGACTTCTTGTGATTATAACACTTTAATTCAACCATGTTGCAGTTAACTCTTAACTCAAAACCTTAAAGATTGTAAACTTGCACCCTAAACAATAAATTCTACATTTTCGATTTCAATACCACGGTCATAGGTCCAACGGTCATAGATGCAAAATTTTACTATTAATAGTATAAATTCTATAATTTCTACCCCTTCTTCAAAAAAAATTGATTAAATGGACTTTTTGGTGGATTCTAGGCTCTAGGCTCTTCAAATCCCCGCTCTCAGCTCTTAGGCTCTTCATTTTGGGCTCACACGCTAGCGTCGTTGTAGAATAATGATTACTGGTTAAGGAAATATTGCATCATTAGGGTTTCAAAGGAATGTTAGTTTGTTAATTCTACATAAATTCCCATGATCTGTAACTATGTCTGTCAGTTAGTGGACTGGTGAATGCAATCTCATGCATTTGCAGTAATCTATAAATAAATTGCAAAATACCGTGGGGTAAGGTTCTCTCTTAATGCGCATCACTCATTGAATAGCAATAGTCTATTAAAGTATGATTGCAAATTAGGCACTAGTCTTGTTATAAACCGGCAATAATCTTAGTTCATTGTCTTGAGAAACATTTCTCATTATTCATTTATTATGGCAATAGTCTTAATGTCAATTGTCTTAATTATCTTTTAATCCAAATTTTAATCATCATGCTTGGATTCCTCTGTATGACAACCTTGTCATTACATCAGTCAATAGCCTTAAGCATTTCATTAATAATCATTAACTAATTAACTCTTAAGTATATTGATTTCATCATCAAGTGATAATCTTAACATTGTGATGGCTATTGTCTTAATCAATTATTCATTCACCTATGAATTTTGCATCTTCCACTATTAGTTTCTCATAATTTTACACATGGGCTATGATTTCTTTATTTATTTATTTCTAAGTCTATAGCCTTTGCTTGTTTAAAGTCAATAGTCTTATAAACTGTATCTTAATTTCTTTTGACTATGATCTCATTCTAACTAACTTTGGCTATAAGCTTATTCACTCACATTGAATCTCACAATGTCTATAGTCATTAATTTAATTGGCTTCATCACATGACTCCATTCAATCCTAATTACATAGAATTTGAATTGTCAATAGTCAATTATGCATCAAGCTTCTTGCTCATTACTTTGTCTATTGTCTATTCTTCCAGAAGTAAGCCAATATTCACTTGTCTTTGTTTCTTCACTTCATACACCTCTGGTAATATTTCTTCAAATTGATCTTTATAAAAATCTTCTAGCTTGAGAATCACATCTCATCAGTTTCATCATTCACATACAATCTTTCATTCAATCATACTCAAACTATGGCTTAACCACGCATTGTCATCTCACACAACAAAGAATTCTGTCAATTTAATGATTGACATTCACTCAAACAATAATCACTCAAAGGATCATGCACAACCTGGCAATGATTTATAATTAAAAATGAAGTCAACCTACCCGGTTGCTCACAATCAAACTTAAAATGATTTCATAATCATTCATAAAGGATATCACATTTATCTCAAAAGAATCTCACACAACAAGTCATACAAAAATAACTCAATTAAATCATAAAAGACAAGATGATCACCGAGAAGACATCAAAATGGAGTCAAACCACACTTGGTTGCTCAAAAAAATAATTACAAGGGAAAGTCCCTTTATGCATGAAAACAAAGAAACAACTAACTATAACTACCTCCACTAATAACCGTCTATAGTCTTTCCTGAAAAATAACCACTCAAACGGTCAATCACCATCCTTTCACATCTTTTGATCATTCATGCTCACTTTGAAACCAAATTTCAAATAAAACATAAAAAAGAAAGTCTTTTCACACACAAACATCAAATTCATACAAACAAAACAAAGAAATTAGATGACAGCTTTTTAGAGAAATCCATAGTGGAATTGACGCTAGGAGCAGAACAGAGGAAATTCCCCGTACTAAGCACAACATTTTGTCCGTAGTCCATGAAGGAGTCTTCAGACGCTTGACATTGTAATGCATGTTCCTGCCAAAAAGCAGAGGAAGTTAATATCACTTCAGCTCAATAAAAAATTCATAAATATCAGCCACATAAAGACTTCTAGAGGTCATGCATAAAACTCACAGGAATTACAATTATTGGCAATGACATGAGCATATAGAACAAAATCATAGACTCTAGTAATAATATAATACATCGGACATTGATAATACATCGGATATAAAAAACCACTGTACAACATTATCCATTTATAATGGGCATTCGGCTGTAAACTCTGATCAATGTTGATGATCCTATTCATAAAGTTTAACGCAGAAGACTTGGTCTAAATAACTAACTTCAGTAGAACTCCGTCTTCAAACACTACATACCTATACGGCTGTCCTAGTTCAAAGTATAGGACGATCCATGAACTACTTCCATTAGCTTCTTATACTCTGTACGATTCCGTTCATCGCAGAGCATTTTCTGCCCAATCCTCGCGGACCCATTATCTCGGAATGCCTTTAATCCTTGGTCGCGAGCGAGGTGCAAGCGTTGAAACCAAGGAAGCAAGGTGCCCAAGAGAAAGGAGTCCCGATCACTGTGCCAATGAATGGACCAAGGGTTTGGAAGCAAGACATTCTCGGAGTTGTTCATCACGTGCTTTGCAGGACTATCATCCACTATGATTGTGTTAGCGGAATTGAAAATTCCTTTTTGAGTAGTGAACAACGTGTCCAAATTCTTCAAGAACAATTCTTTACGTGTTCCGGGAAGCATAAAAGTTGTTAATCGTCCTGACATGTCCCGGCACTTAATTGTTTTGCAAGAATCTTGGGCTAGCACGAGGAAAGGAAGCTGTCCTCTCGGAAAGAGGTAATCCACAATGGACTGAACATTTGAGATTTTCATGGAGCTCCAGATAGTAATGGTTGCTATCTTTGCTAGCTCCTCCAAAAAATTCAAACATTTGGGCCGAACGTATACAGCCTTCATTCCTACGATGGCACCGATTGTGGCAGAGTGGGGCGCCGACGAGTTGTTGTAGTGCTTCACAGATCGATTGGACTTCCAATCCTCGCAAACACATAGAATGCCATTGAGGTCCAGAACGACATTGAGCCACTTCTCGACCGCACTGGACCTCAATGGACGAAACGGGTCTTCCGACGCCTCCCCACGAGCTATTGGAGGATCGGACCCCTGCTAACAACAATGGACGATGAGGGAGTGGGTTACGCCATTCATGAAGTGATATAAGTTACGACTATCTATAACATTGATGAAAACAATCAGACGCTCTCAAGAAAGAAACCCCGGTGTGAAAAACAATTGTCATAGAACAAGAAAGAAATGAGAAGATATCATTTACCCCATGCATCGAGGAATTAACGGATTGAGAACAATTGTCAGGGGTCAAGCTGGGCAATTGTGACAACGTCTCGTAAGCAACATCAGCTTGCATCGGAGGGGAGTGAAACAACGGAGAGGCAAAAGAAGGGGAGGAGATCACATGTGGGAGAAAGTCGTGGCCTATGATTCAAAGAATAAGAGGGATGAGTTGAATGTGAAACATCATGTATTACATGTTCAAAATATGAGTTTCAATGTACAAAATGTGTGGACAAATTCTGTTGAGGTCCCTGGTTATTTCCACTAGGAACTCAGTAATGAAAAACATACAAAAAATCCTCTACATCCGAAATCTACACTCACAGGTCCGTGACACAAATCAGCTCGAGTCGAGCTAAAACAATTGACATTGAGTGATTATGTGTCAGCACCTGGAGGTGTCTCCTCGAAGGCCAATTGGTCACTCTCTTCCCCTATCTCTAGAGTGTTGCCTTCTTGAACTTCGACGACTGCGACTGCATCTGAGATTTGAGGCTGTACCTCCGGTCTTGGAACATCCACGGCTGTAGCATGACGATCTGGATCTATCTCAGTCGGAGGAGAAATAGACGGAGGAAGGACTGCGGCTGGTTTTACAGGCTCTAGCACATCTTGCATCCCACTACTCGAGCCGCTGTTGAAAGACGATGACGGGTGGTTGGCAATTTGTGGCAAGGCAGGAGTGGAGGCACCCGCAATAGCTCCTGCACTAGACGAGTTCATGTTGAGGAACGCTGCTAGAAGCATGTTGGTAGTCTCCTGCTGCTTCAACATCAGGCGGGCTTGTTCATCTTGCGCTCTCCGGGTCTCTTCGTGCGCCCTCCGGGACTCTTCGTGCGCCCTCCGGGACTCTTCATGCAACCTCATGCTCTCTACACAATCCCGGTCTTGCCGAGTTTGAATCTCCACAAGCTGCTCATCGTGCCTCTGCTGTGAGCTTTTGAAAATCGCCGCCAAGGACTCCACCACGCTTACCAAGGAGTCCCTCTCCTTCCTCTTTCCCTTTCGGGATGCAGAAGAGGAAGGACGAGGATGACTGTCTGGGGGCGAAATCATCGAAGACGGCGATGACACAGGCACATCTCCACCTTGCCGCCGAGTGGGTGCTGATGCGATGGGCTCAACGGGCTCCAAGGTCTCATTGACATCGTCGTCGTCATGCAAGTCCTCTTCAGGTTCATCTTCCTCGTCATCGTCTTAGGACAGACTGACGACATCCTCCACGCCGGCCCTTCTTTGTTTTTTGGCAGGAGTGCTGGGCGATTGGTAAGTGGGTCGAGTTGTTGGTCTCGAAGAAGAAGGGGTGCGAACCACATTCTTGAACTTGGCACTCACCTTGTACCCAGTCGTAAGGAAGTCGTCTCTATCGAGAGAGAGCGCTTTCTCCGAGATATCTTCCCACCGATCTGATTCTCCGGCCCCTCCAACTGCAAAAACATTCACACAACTCATCTGCAAATGAATATTGGAGACGAGTATTAGAATGGGTGCCCAAGTGAAATTAGATCGAGACGACTTGATTGTGAACACTCAAAACATAAACCATGACTAACACTACAACCCGATTATGCAAATGAAAGATGGACGGGCAGACCGGACAGGTGAATCAGCTCTGGTCGAGCTGATTCACAACGTACCATGGCTGCACATGTCAGCTTCCCTCCTCCGAAGACCGAGAAAACTGCTCCTCCCGGGAGGCAGAACTTGCGAACCACCCAGAGGTAGAACTCCATCCTCAGCTCCGTGTTGTACACCCGGAACTCAAGCTCGTTGTAGCTGTGAGGCTTAGTGTACACTGTTGAGTCAGGAGGGAAGAAATCCGTTCGGATTTCAGCGAGTTCCCGGACTGCGCTATTCTGAATAAAAGTCAGTATCACTTTCTTCGCAGCCCGAGCAACCGACTGATCCCCAAGGCGCTCAAACTTTGCGGGATGATAATCGGCGAAGTCCATGTGATACGTGCTTAACGCCTCATGCGCATTCACGTAATTCATTGCATGAAGCCGTTGCACTTCGCTGTCGCAGATCAATAGCCAAGCGCGGACGGACCCAAATGTTGGAGACTTCTTCTTCTCCAGCGCTGCGAGGACGAAGTAGAAGTATGGAGTCTTGTTGGGCAGTGGAATGTCGACATCCATCCCGGGAAGCTCACGAAGGTCAATAATTCCAAGAGCAATCTGGTCCTCTGTCCCCGTGGTCCAAGCGCGAACACTCCAGTTGCTGAAGACGTTGGATATAATGTCATATGTCCGGTACTCCGCTTTGGCGAGTGGCTTCTCGAACCCTTTCTTGTGGGTCAAGAAGACCTTGAAGAACTCTGCAGCCTGAGGAGATATCTGCATGCAGGTCTTGTTCTTCGACTTCACCTGCTTGGCCTCACCAAAATAGGCTTCACCTGGTCGCTCCAAAAGGACATTCATCGAGGCACTTGTAATGCTCCGCATGAATTTGAACTTCTTCTAGTTTTCGTGGATAAGTTCGTTGTCAGAGTTCATGAGCCCGAGGGTGGGATCAATATTATTGAGCTCCGTCTTGACCAGTTGCTTCCTCTTCCGCCTCTCCACCCAGTCCCTTGTGCTGTAACAGCTCTCTAGCACAGACGAAATGGCTTTGACGGTCACCTTCGGATACAAGTGCTTCCGTTTCTCCCCGGATTGGTTGAGAAGGTGTTTGGCAAGCCTCTGCAAGTCATTGAGGCTGAGGTTCCCAAGCCACTTGAAGTACTCGCGGCTCAGCATGCAGCTCTCGTGCCTCCAACCCTCCTTCTCGTTGAACTTCATGGAGGTGTCCGGGTTGTACAATTCTCCATGAGCTGCACTGGAGATGACCTCACTCCAGAGGTTGTAAATGTCTGCTGGCACGGTGATTATCTTAAGCTCATTCACGAGCTTGAGCTTCTCTTCCGCACCCTTGGTTTTTGAAATTTTCAAAGACTTGTTGACATCAATCATCGAGAACCTCAAGGTCATGGCTTTTTCAAACGCCTGCAAGATGGAAGAAGAAATTAGATTTCCGGAGCAATGTCTAGTTTACAAGAACAACATGGAAACGCATGGAACATGAAGAATCAGATCGACTGGAGCTGATTCATTGCGGATACAAATCTGTAAAGGGAAGCAGGCAGAGAAGTAAACACGAACAATGAAATCAGCTGGACAAGAGCTGATTTCAAATGTTGCAGTACAGGACTAGTGGATCAGATCGACCCAAGCTGATTCATGTACCTTGAATTTCTTGGTCCGACTCTGAGTGTCGAACGCTCTTCGGGCAACCGCTGTGCCAACAGCAGCAGCCGGCGTCAAATTCTCTGGGCAACCCATACTCTCCCAAACTTTCCGGGCTCCAAGGATGTTTGTAGCCCACGAAGGCTGGATCATCTGAAAGTGGTTGATCCGGTTGTAGTATGCTGAGATGGAGCGAAGAACTTCTGGGTCCTTGGACCAAACAATGAAGCAGCTCCAGACGCGGAAGTCCTTTTTTACATCCTCCTCCACACCGCTGCCGTCGTCTGTGATCAACTTGCTCGCCGCCACACTGTGCTGGCCATTGATGATCCAGAAGTCGTCATCCTTGATATCGTCCCAGGACGACGGTTTCGTGGTCGTCTTGGCCGGCATAACGCAGATCGTCTGCCGTGTCATCCGGTCGGGGAGGTTGAGGAGATACACCATCATGGACTCCACAACTTTCTGCTCCTTCTCCCGAATGTTGAATTCGCTAGGCGCATCGAGGAGCTTATGAAGGGGGAGGTCCTTCTTCTCGTTCACCCCGAAGACGTAGGCATCCTCGCACTCCGTCCAGAACTTGTGGTACACCTCATTGAGGTGCTTGAAGTCTGGCTTCACTTGAGGCTGCCATGACTGGGGAACTTCGCCCATGGCGTCGACAAGGTTAGCTTCCGCCACCTCCGATTGCTGGGAGGTGTTACGAGTTGGCCGCCTAGCGGATGAAGAGGCGAGAGGGCTCCTTCTTGAGATTCTAGGACCTGCTGAGGCGGAGCGGCGCTTGGGTTTTGCTTGACTGCTGGAGGGCCCAGCAGTGTCCGTGTCGAGAGACCCGTAACTCCGACCTTGGGGCCTATTGTCTCTTGACACAGAACGCGGTGTTGACATAGCTTTCTGTGCCTCCAGTTTGGCCCTGATGTTGGAGAAGTTTTGAAAGTGGGTGCAGATTTTAGAGCACAAACGCTTTCCTGATGCAGGGAGTCCGTTTCTGTCCTTGTACTCGCCCCTGTCGATCTTGACCTCCAACTGCTTGATCTCATCTCTATATTCAGTGGATTCAAGACTCTCCAGGAAGGAAGTGAGGTTGAAGGGGATTGTCTTTGAGTTTATGACAAGGGTGAAGTGGTATGCGTCGTCAGGTTTTTGGTTTATCTCCGTCGTCATGCACTTGATGTGAATGAGTGGGTCATTAAGACACTCCACATCCTTGATCCGTTCTGCTACAGAAAGCTTGATGTAGACTTCGGCGTTCATGAACTTACAACTGAATTGGATGTCATTGGTGAACGGAATCATGTGCAAGCTCCAGGCCTCCACATCCTGGGGATTCTTGAACATCCAAGACTCCCCAAAGATGAGCTTTGGGTCCGTCTCACCCGCGTCGTCGACGTGGTCAGCAGAAATTTTGTTGAAGTACATGGCAAGAGAAGCCTTCATGTCCTCCATCTGAACCACGTTCAAGTGTTAGTATATGTGAGATAATTAGATAGTAACATAGAGAGTGAAAGTATTGTGTATTTGTGTTTCTAGAATTCCAGGTCCATTAACTTCTGAATCAGATCGACAGAAGCTGATTGCATTTAGCTCAAGCAGAGATCCCGGAATATGAATTACTAAGACTTGAAGTAAATTTTGAAATCAGCTCTGTTTGAGCTGATTTTACGATGCTGAGCTTTAGTTTATGGACGCGTCAGCACATGTTGCAATGTGAGGTTTTAAATCAGCTTGACTAGAGTTGATTACCCGAAGTCAGGGTCCGCAATCAGCTCGGGTAGAGCTGATTTCCCAGAGTGAGGGTCGGAAATCATACACGATCGATATAATATTGCAATGCATCCTGAAATCAGCTCTACCCGAGCTGATTTCCGGAAGTTGGATCCTGAATGAACTTGGATAGAGCTGATTTCCTAGAGTGAGGGTATGAAAGCATACACAGTCAATAAAATATTGCGATGGTGTGTCCTCAAATCAGCTCTACCCAAGCTGATTTCGCAAATTTGGGTTTCGTATCAGCTTGGGTAGAGCTGATTGCCCAGAGTGAGGGTCGGAAAGCGCAGTCGGTCATTAAAATATTCCAATGATGTCCCCAAATCAGCTCTACCCAAGCTGATTTACCGGGGTTGTGAATCAGATTGGGTAGAGTTGATTGCCCACGGTGAAAGTGTGAATGCATATCCAGTTGATAAATTTCGCTACGATGGACCTCAAATCAGCTCTACCCAAGCTGATTTCCCAAAGCTGGTCAATAAAATATTGCAATGATGGGTCTGCAAATCAGCTTTACCCTAGCTGATTTACCGAGGTTTCGAATCAGCTCTAGTAGAGCTGATTGCCCACAGTGACAGCGTGAACGCATTCCCACTTCATGAAATATTACAATGATGGGTCCTCAAATCAGCTCTACCCAAGCTGATTTCCCAAAGTAGGGTCTCCAATCAGTTTGGGTAGAGCTGATTGCCCACAGTGAAAATATGAACGCATACCCAGGTGATGAAATGAAGCAGTGAGGGGTCCTCAAATCAGCTCTACCCAAGCTGATTTACCGAGGTTCTGAATCAGATTGGGTAGAGTTGATTTCCCACGGTGAAAGTGTGAATGCATACCCAGTTGATAAATTTCGCAATGATGGTCCTCAAATCAGCTCTACCCAAGCTGATTTCCCAAAGCTGGTCAATAAAATATTGCAATGATGGGTCTGCAAATCAGCTCTACCCTACGTGATTTACCGAGGTTTCGAATCAGCTCTAGTAGAGCTGATTGCCCACAGTGACAGCGTGAACGCATTCCCACTTCATGAAATATTACAATGATGGGTCCTCAAATCAGCTCTACCCAAGCTGATTTCCCAAAGTCGGGTCTACAATCAGCTTGGGTACAGCTGATTCTATCGATATTTCGCCTTATAAATCAGCTCCACTGGAGCTAATTTAGTAAATGTATATTCATTCATACAGTTATTATAAATTACGGTTCTGTAAAAATAAGGATTTTCTAATATCGAAACTTTATGAAATACTTCTTTTGACGTTCTCACTATAAACTCATACGGTTTTTAAAAATTATATTCAACGCCATTGCATCACACTGTTGCCTGCCGTGGCCTGTACCCCAATTGAAATCAACATTCGTACCATACTCAATATCTCATGACAGATACATGTTTCACAGAAAAATATTCGCAATCTCAATACATCGGGCATGCCAGTAAACTCTTAAATACTAAAACAGTAAAACGGCTCCGGTATCATGAAACAAAAGCAAGAGAGTCATACACCTCAAACGTCATAACGATTGTCAAGCAATTCCTACTGATAAATAAACCTCTGGATCAAGTACTCTTCCTTCAAATACAACGCTACCTCTGCTAATGCAATTGCTAACTACTGACTGCTTCATTTAAACCACTCCACTTCACCAAAAAACGCTTATAGGTGTACATGCTACACACGAATAATCAATATCAGCAATCGATATCGGCAGAGACATTTACAAGTGCTACCAAACTATTTCATTTCAAAAACTTAGATACCCCCAGTTCTTCCCACTTTTCCCACAATTATAGGATTCCGTTTCTAGGTTCCAGCATGACGTCCTGCTCCAAGAGCTTCCTGCAGACTTCGCTTCAATAACTCAAATAAATTCACAGAATCAAGGCACAAAATGCATGTAGTTCCTGTAGAGGAGTAGAACTTCTCATTCAAACCCGAATCCTCTCCTCTCAAAATTATCCATCCTTGTAACTATCAAATGACATCTCGGTGTATGCGACAGTGAAAAAAGCATGTAGGATTATCTCAGCAAATAAAGAAGAGGAGGAAAGGAACGGACGCCATACCTCGCCCTCTCCAAAAGCTTGCTCGGAGTCGCTCAGATAAAACTTTCCTCCTCTAACTGTCTCCTCTGGCACTGGTACGTGAAATCTACATGCAAAATCAGAGCACCACCGTCAACGTCATATCCTCTGGTTTCATCTACTACCAATACTGGGAGAGCAGCAACAACCACACCCGCACCAGAACTGGATTCAAAACCAACACGGTTGAATATGAACATGTACATCATTCAAGTGGAGCAGTAAATTAGACTAAGAAAATCAAGTGCCACATTGGCAACACACGCATATTTCATAACCAACACGGTGACTAAAGGTTCCATATGCAAAAAACTGGGGTTGAGCAGACGACTAACGAGAACTTGCAAAAAACTAGGGTTTAGCAGACGCCGGAGTGCCGCTGCCGGTGCCAACTGAAACAAGAGAAAGAGTTATCACTGGCGAATTATCATGCTACGAACTTGTCAGGGGCAATTCCAATAACTTCGGACCACCACGGTTTCTGATTGCCACTTAAAACCCTAAATACGATGTCAATCACTCACTTAAACTCACCTTGGCAGCGTTGTCCTTGTCCACCACGATAGACTTTATAACGTGCAAGATAGTTCCATATCCGATATCACTAAGCTTGAGGAAAAAAAAAAAAAAACAACCCATTCACTGCAAGTAAGAAGGCTGAGGACATTGATTCATAACTGACTCCCAAGCCTGTCGGTGACGACCTCCTCAGAACCTTTAGGGTTTCCTTCACCCAAGTCTCCTCTGAGGCTGCAAGCTCACGCTCACGCTCTTGCAAAACCCACAGGGGAATCGCTTCTTCTGTGCACACAAACACAGAACCTCAAAAACAACGATAGGGAACTTAGACACCCGCGTCACTGAGGCGCCCCGACCACAAACACAGAACCTAACAACTGTTCTGAAGAGGAACTGAGACACCCGCGTCACTGAGGCGCCCCGACCACAAACACTAAACCTAAAAACTATTTTGAAGAGGAAGTGAGACACCCGCGTCACTGAGGCGCCGCGACCACAAACACATAACCTAACAACTGTTTTGATAGGTCTGAGGAGTTTCGGCAACATGACGCCACGGAAGAAATTTGCAAGGACGAAGTTCGCTATGGGCAGTCATTGCCGATCTAGGTGATGATTTTAAGATTTAAGACTGGTCAGTGACTATTTACATTCAATTAAAATCCTTTAACCTTGAATTAATCGGAAAGATGGAAAGCCACCTCATCTGAGGTGGCAAGGGGTAGACGAGGAGGAAAATCTATTTAGAACAGTTTAGTCTCAGTCAAATTTTGGGATACAGTGGTCAAGTCAATAAAAGGGCTTCAGTATAACTTACATCACCACCCAAAACTGGCATCTTCTTTTCTGCACAGGAGACCACGCGACAATATTACCCAAGCGTCTGGGCTGTTGAAAGGAAGGACAAGACTATC
>CAXARX010000780.1:0-38095 GCA_963971425.1 Bryoerythrophyllum caledonicum | reverse complement strand
CCCTTTTTAGTCAACGATAAGGTTTGACGTGGAAGATTGAAGGATAGAACGAAATTCGGTCGACCAATCATAGTATGGATTACCATTTGGTCAAAGATAAGGGATGATGTGGATGGCAAGGGTGAAGATACTATAGATGGGGTCGAAATTAGGCCATTAGTCATGTGTTATTTTTCCTAAGTTGAAACTTTAGTTGAGGAGACTTGAAGATTGTGTAGTTGAGACCCGAGTGTTGAGACACTCATATCTTCTGTTGTACGTAGTATTTTGAAATGAAAATTGGTGAGTTTGTAGCTTATTGAACTGCGCTTCTATGAAGACTAGTTTCGAAGGATTTTGGAGTTGTATTGCAGAAGTTATGGCCATCTGAATGAAGGAGTAGTTCGCTGCCACCCATTTTGAGGAGTAGGGACTTCTATCTCTCATCACGATCTGGTTTTTGCTCATCTCCACTTGAAACTTTTCATCTTCATAGATCTCTGAGTTTTCTTTACAATTCTCTATCATACTTAAGATTTGGAGTTGTGTAGCAAAAGTTATAGGCCTTTGAGTGAAGGGATGTTTGCTACTACCCATTTGAGGAGTAGAAACTTCAACCTCTCATAGTTTGAACTTTGCTTCTTCCTACTTGTTTCTTTTGCCATATACTTTGATAATCATGTGATACTAAGACTATTGTCACCATTTTGAAGTTAGATTAGAAGACTATTGCCATTTGACACAAACTCAAGTGATACTAAGACTATTGCCACCATTTGAAGTTAGATTAGAAGACTATTGCTCATTTGACACAAACTCATGTGATACTAAGACTATTGCCACCATTTGAAGTTAGATTAGAAGACTATTGCTCATTTGACACAAACTCATGTGTTACCAAGACTATTGCCACTAATTTGAATCATTGATGATAGATTAGAAAAATTATGGTAATGGGCATGAGTGATGAGCAAGATTGAGTGATGTGCATGAGTGATGAGCAAGATTGAGTGATGTGCATGAGTGATGAGCAAGATTTGAGTGATGTGCTTGAGTGATGAGTAAGATTGAGTGATGTGCATGAGTGATGAGCAAGACTGAGTGATGGGCATGAGTGAATGAGCAAGATTGAGTGATGTGCATGATGAGCAAATTGTGTGATGAGCAAGATTATGATTTGTTTGACACAGATGAGCACTTAAATATAAATCTATGGTTCATATAGCATGAATGATGAAAAAATTGATTAGATATAGAATGAAAATCTTCCCACTCTCAAGAAAACCCACTAGCGCTTTAGCTTTTCTATAGACATACCATACCTTGTTAATTAATTAGAATAAGAACTCAGTATTCTTCATTTTCTAACTGTAATTAGTTGCAGCTAGAAACCACGCGTTTTCCCAAGGCAACTCCTCTCAACCCGACATTTGGTGCTTCCACTGAGAGAGCTTTGGGGCAACTTATTTAGTTTGATTATGGCGAATACGGGTGGTGAGAATCAAATGGAGGCCATGCTTGGTGCATTGGCTATGTTTATGGAGCAACAAAGAGCACATCCTGGCGGCCAAGGGGCTATCAAAGCTTTGAAGGGTGTTGTTGATAAGATTGGAAGATTGATGGCAAAACATCACGAAGTTCTTAAGGGTGTATGTTTGCGAGATGGAGGTGCTCCAAGTAATTGAAGGGCGAATGTTGGAGACTTTTGACATGGCGGTTGTACCCGAAATACGAGATAGAGTTCGTGAGATTCGAGCCGAAGAACATGTCACGTCATGGGCGTTATTTGAAGAAAGACTGCGCGATGAGTACTTTGATGAAGACTCAGAAAGGATGACGAAGCGATCATTTCTTGACTGGGTGGAGCAACGGCCTGGAGAACATATGAGACCAAATGAGCTGCTAAGAGATTTCGAGAAGAAGTACAATCAACTTCCACTTGGAGAGAGGCGTCTTCTCGACACTAGAAAGGCGGAATTGTTCTTACAAGCGGCGGATGAAGCTCTGGAGGATAGATTCTTATTACTTCTTGGAGATCGAAACAACGAAGGAGGTTTCACAAATGATTGGAGGCGAGTTGAGGAGACCATAACTTTGGTTTCGAAACAGCTACGGGTGAAAATCACGAGGCAGTGCTGTTCGAATGGAGACACCTTCAACACCGGTTGTCAAGACTCCAAAGGTATCGTTCTCTCCTACTTCTCCGGCATCAACGTCGAAGAAATCTAAGATAGTGGATGATGATACTCTTGGAGAACTTATTAAGGGGATTAAAGACTTGAGAGTAGAGATGAGTGAGTTAAAGAAGTCACGAGGATCTAGTTCGTCTCAAACATCTCAAGGCTCAAAGCCTTTTTCTAGGAGATGTGTTTGGTGCGATGAAGAAGATGATCATCCTCTTCGTGATTGCTCCCCTCTAGATGATGCAATTAGAGAAGGCATAGTTGCTTTCAAGGATAGGAAACTTCATGATGCTTCTACAATGTTACCTTTGAGCCCGAACTACGGCAAAGGAGGAATGAAGAAGATTATGGAAGACAAAATTGCAAAATCTAGTGTTCTTCGTGCCAAGGGAGCCGAGACGTTTCACATAGAAGTACAACGGCACAACATTGATGCTGCTCCTACTGATTCAACAGAAGTTTGATAAGGGGAACACAAGCTATCAGAAAGGCCACTGGTTGGGACGACCCGGTGGATGCGGCAAGTATTAAGGTTTTTCTGGGAGAAGTACACGGTGGAAGTGAGCAACATGACGCGTTTGTTGAAGAGAAGCGTGCCAGAGCTGCTGAAGAAGATGATGTTGAGGAGCCAGCATCAAAGAAGAAATCTCAAGGCCCTAAAGATGTTCAAAAGGGAGGAGGGTCTGCTGCTCATACACGACAACAACCTCGGAAGTCTCCTTATATTCATCCTGGAGATGGACCGCTTCCTGAGAAGACGTGGGGACATCCAAGCAACAACTCCAAAGAAGAATCCAGCAAGAGCAAGAACAAAGGACCGGCATACAAGCTCCAGTCTGACATTGAGTCTTCTATTGACATGAAGGGAGTATTAGAAGAGCGGATCCTGGATGCTAAGATTGAATTTACGTTACGAGAAGCTCTTGGCATTGCAAAGAAAGACTTTCACGAATTGATTATTGATGTCATCAAGAGGAAGAGACAGATTACAGCCGAAACGGTGATGATGAAGGCGTTGGACACGAAGATGACTCAAGATGAAGAAGTCGAGATTGGTGAAGTCTTTGCTTTGATGTGTGATCCAGCGATAGATGAAGATGAAACTTCAAATGAGGAAGTGAAGGCTTGTGGAGAAAACATTGATGAAGGGAATACGATTACTTGACAAAAGAAGAAGAGGACGAGATTTTGTACATGTTTCCTGAAACATGTGTAATTTCAAAGAGAGCTCTTAGCATTGAAGACGATCATCATGTGGAGTTTCAGAAGATGGTGGAGAAAGAGTTGGTGATGGAAGAAGATTGGATCACAAAAGCCCACTCTTCAAGAATTCCAGAGATCGATGAGCATACATTACATGAGGTAAATACCTTTATCTATGAAAATGCTCATACATATGATGAAGAGGGGCATCAAGAAAAACTAAATTATTTCCAACCGTTTTGGGCTAGAGCCACAACAGAAACTCGTGTAAAGGTAGGGGGATTCGATGAGTCTATTGTAGCTCTTATAGACCATGGCTCTGAAATAAATGTCATGTCTCGTAAGGTCTATGAGAAGGGAAATTGGCCAATTGATACACACCATGGTTGGGTAATGAGAGCTGCTAATAACGGACGAGGAGAGTTATTTGGAGCATGTCCAGCTGTAGCAGTTCAGATTGGAGATGTGGAGGTCGAGCAAAACTTCTTTGTTCAGAATTATGGTGCATATCCAATTATCCTAGGTCAACCATACATCACTGCTTCGAGGATGCAGACCAAAGTGTTGGATGATGGGGTCTCATTATGCTCAAATTCGTAGCATTGATGGAAAGAAGTCAGTACAGTTTTTGACCGTTAAGACTAATAATGAGAGACACAGAGTGCAGCTTAGAGATAAGCCTATGAGATCTCGAAGTGACTTTGAGGATTTTTAGAACGCATTCGTGAAGAATGGGGATCCACGGATGCACATGCACCTGAATGCTAGAAAATCCCCTTTGTACAGAGCATAAGATCTGGATACTTGAGTGTCACAAACAACAATTTTGTAAGATTGTTGAATGTAAATGATTTAGACTCTAGTTGCAGAAGAGTCATAAAAAGAGCGGAGAAAAATCTAAAAAGAGTGAATGTACTTTTAGATGATGAATATATATATCTAGAGTGTTTGAAGAGAAAGGCTTTGCAGACAATATAATACAAGTCTTAGAAAAATTGGAAGTAGATGAAAGGCACAAAGAGAGTGGAGATACTTTGGTTGAGATTCACACTCGGTCACTATATGCGGAGATATCAGAGGCGATGACAAACATTGATTTGTACGAAAGTTACGGGGCGAGACATGAAGTTATGGTGAATACGAAATACAAGACCGTGGCTAAAAAGGTCAAACCTGTGGCAACACAATTGCCGTTTGATACCGAAGAGCATATCAAGCTAGCGGAGAAGGAGCCAAGCTTGAGAGAAGTCAGGAAGATTGGCCACAAGTTCACAGAAGAAACAATGGAGAATCTGAAGATTGGAGGGAGTGAATTTTTGACAGAAGCTGAGAAGAAGAAGTTTCAAGACATGCTCTTCAAGCATGGTAAGGCCTTTGCATCTTCACCTGATGAAATTGGATGTGTACATCCAAGTGTCATAGCGCCAATGGTCATTTTTACAGTGCCACACGTACCATGGGATTTTAAAACCAATACCAGTACCGCGGGCATTACTTCCGAAGCTGGTTGAACTATTGAAGGAAAAGGTGCGTATGGGCATACTTGAACCTTCTATGGCTCCATATTCCAATCGTTGGTTTACAGTGCCAAAGAAATCAGGAGCATTGAGGTTCATTCAAGACATGCAGCCTGCCAACAAAGTGACAATTAGAAACAAAGGCTCTGGGCCTATTGTTGATGAAGTGGCAGAAGCATTTGCGGGACATGCGATTTATTCGATAGGAGATTTGTATTCCGGCTATGATCAATTTCAGCTAGCGAACGAGAGCAGAGATTTGACGACCATGAAGACTCCACTCGGATTAGTTCGAATGTGCACGCTGCCCCAAGGTGCAACCAATTCAGTAGCACATATGCAAAGTGCTATGAATCAGATTCTGAAAGACTTTGTACCTGAGAAGACAATTCCTTTTGTGGATGACATTCCAATGAAAGGTTGCAAAGAAGCGGCTAAAGACTCCAGTGTTGATGAAGATGGATGCAGAGCGTTTGTGAAGGAGCACATAACTGACGTTGCCAAGATTTTGAAGAGACTTGAAGAGGTAAACTTGACTCTTTCTATTGAGAAGTCTAAGTTTGGGGTAATGAAGTCTTGGTGGTTGGACATGTATGTGGATGGTACGGAAGAAAACCTAATCCTGAGAAAGTGGACATTATTGGGAGAATGAAGGCTTGCACGAATGTCACTGAAGTAAGGAGGTTTTTAGGTGCGTGTGTCTTTTATCAAATTTGGATACCACATTTTGCTCATGTTTCCGAACCTCTATACAAATTGTTGAGGAAGAGAAACAAGTTTCTATGGAAACTAGAACAAGAATTGGCTATGGAAGAGCTGAAAGATATTTTGAGGTCACCACCCATTTTAAAACAAGTTGATTATAATTGTGGTAGACTTGTCATAGTAACTGTTGATACAAGTCCAATAGCCATTGGATGGGCTGTTGGACAAGATGATGTAGATGGAAAGAGATTTGCTATTCGTTTTGGAGCTAGAATACTCACAGAACGTCAGAGAGCATATCCTCATGTAAAGAGAGAACTATGGGGTGCACTTACAGCTCTGAAAGCAGATAGAAACTATTTGATAGGAGCGGATGTTGTTTTAGAGACCGATTGTTTGCCCCTACTTGGCATGATAGCCAATTGTTCTTCTCCTAATATTGCTATGCTTCGATGGATAGCTTATATCAAATCTCTGAACCCAGTTTTAGTGCATATTACTGGGAAAAAGAATCCTATAGCCGATATGTTGTCTAGAGCTAGGTATTTCTATGAAGATGAAATGCTTGCTGATGAAGAACACGAAGAATTATCAGATGGCAACTATGTAATGGCTATCAATAGGATAAATTCAGAGGATGAAATTCTGCCATTTAGAGCAGAACTTTATGAAGATCGATTGAAAGACATTGGGGGCTATTTGAGCACTCTGAAGAGGCGTGAAGGATGGTCAGACAAGACTTTCAAAGACATCAGACATCAGTCATATGGCTATCTTTTGCGAGACGGATTTCTTTGGAAGAGATCAAAGAAGACTGAAGATATGCCTTTGAGAGTGGTTGGTGATTCAGAGACAAAGACCCAAGTTCTTCAAGAATTCCATGATACACTTTGGGGTGGTCACAGAGGAGTTTGGGCTACCTACACCAAGATCAAAGAACGATATTGGTGGAAAGGATTATACAAGGACGTTGAAGAATATGTTGCTTCGTGTTCGGTATGTTAATTACAATCCAAAATCAAGTACAGAGATGAGTTACATCCCACGTACCCTCTTTCTATTCATTTCCAATGGATGATTGACTTAGTTGCAATGCCACCTGGCGCATGGGCATGAAATATCTTGTTTGGCTAGAGAAGAGCTCTCAAACTTTGTAGAAGGTAGGGCTCTTCGAACTAAAACAACAGAAGGGATATGCCGATTTATACTTGAGGATATCTTTAGTCGGTATGGATCTATTGGGAGAATGAGAGCAGATAGAGGAGAGCTTGATGCAAATGAAGTCCGAGCGTTTTTAGTAGATATGGTGTGCAGTTGAGGTTAACTACGGCTTATAATCCAGAAGCTAATGGTAAGATAGAGAGAGGTCATCCTCCTATTATACAAGCTTTAGTAAAAGCTTGTAAAGGAAAACCTAGTCTTTGGCCTAAATTGCTTCCATTTGCTTTATGGGCGGATAGAACCACTCACAGTACACTGACAGGTTATATGCCTGTTCAGCTTATGCATGGACAGAAACCGATAATGCCTGGGGAACAATCTGTTCCATCATGGGTATTTTTGTCATGGGAAGATGATATAATCACAGAGAGGTTGTTAGAAATACGTATTCGACAACTTCAAAGGTTGCCTGAAGATCATCAACTCGCACTAGAGAAGCTTAAAGTTGCTAGGCTTGCTAACAAGGAGAGATTTGATAGAACTCATCGATTAAGAACGAAGAAGATTGAAGAAGGCGATTGGGTTCTAGTTTTTGACAGTACCTTAGAGCATCAACATAGTACAGTACGAAAATTTGCTCGCCGATGGTTTGGACCTTACGTAGTAGTAACAGTGCATGACAATGCAACGTACTCGCTTCGAGAATTAGATGGCACTCCTATCAGAATTCCAGTGGCGGGCAAGCGTATCAAGGCATTCCGGAGAAGAGATGGAAGGTTCTTTACACACGATCTTGATGCATTCGTACTGCCAAACCAAGAGGAGGACAATGAAGACATTCACGAGGCTGAACTTCGAAGTGAAGATGACAACGAATAAATCATGGCACATACCGGAGGATGTGTAGGTTTAGAGGGGATGAATGTCGCACTGCAAATGCGTACATATTGTAAAAATGTATATTTATGTGTTGTTTTAGTGTGATTGGATGTGAGCAAATAGATGACGTCATGAAGAAGGCTTCAAGGTGAAGCCTTCCAGAAGACTTCAAGGTGACGCCTCTTCTATGGGGTTTAAAGCCTTGTTAGTCTCAAGTGATTCTATCTTATGTTCATTTTTGACGATATGTCGAATTGGAGGGTTTTTTCGGAGTCTCAAGATGAGGAGTCTCAACCGGAGGCAGAACCCGAGCTCTCGTTGTCCCAACTGCCGGACCGACCTCTTCTAGCATTGAGGCTTGCACCTCCTGATGAAGAGGCCGGACCTTCTCGACCACCGAAACAACCTCGCCTGGAGTTACGGTGGCACGGGAATCTTCAGCGAGACGCTCGTGCCTTGGTGATCTTATTGCAGGTCGGGAGTGTTGAACCAGGCGGCCGCGAAGTTACCTTTGAAGGGTCTTTCGAGGGTCTGAATCACGAGCAGTACATGTACTGCATGAATCAACCCATCGAAGGAAGCCGCGGTCATCAACCTTGGTTAGAAGGCCCGGTGAATCCGTTGACAAGAACAGATCGTGCGGAGTACGTCGCGAAGACCGTCAAACGCATCCTCGAGTTCTTACAGATGGATTGAGATTTCGTGTGGTACTCTTTTTTTTTACCTCAGAGATTTGTGTGTGTCTTAGATCGTTTGTTTAGTAATTGAGAAGGGTAGAAATTAATCTACCTTCTTTGTTTACGTGTGTGGTGAAGAAAATAATAATGATTGGGCTAAATCTTAGCAAACAATTATTGTTTTGAAGTCAAATAGTCAAAGATAAGAGTTGTAGAATGATGAGGTCAAAGTTTGACCGATCAATTATTGTGTATTGAGTCAAAGATAAGAGTTGTGTGGAGGATAGGATGATGAGGTCGAAATTGACTAACCAATCATAGATCAATATCCCTTTTAGTCAACGATAAGGTTTGACGTGGAAGATTGAAGGATAGAACGAAATTCGGTCGACCAATCATAGTATGGGATTACCATTTGGTCAAAGATAAGGGATGATGTGGATGGCAAGGGTGAAGATACTATAGATGGGGTCGAAATTAGGCCATTAGTCATGTGTTATTTTTCCTAAGTTGAAACTTTAGTTGAGGAGACTTGAAGATTGTGTAGTTGAGACCCGAGTGTTGAGACACTCATATCTTCTGTTGTACGTAGTATTTTGAAATGAAAATTGGTGAGTTTGTAGCTTATTGAACTGCGCTTCTATGAAGACTAGTTTCGAAGGATTTTGGAGTTGTATTGCAGAAGTTATGGCCATCTGAATGAAGGAGTAGTTCGCTGCCACCCATTTTGAGGAGTAGGGACTTCTATCTCTCATCACGATCTGGTTTTTGCTCATCTCCACTTGAAACTTTTCATCTTCATAGATCTCTGAGTTTTCTTTACAATTCTCTATCATACTTAAGATTTGGAGTTGTGTAGCAAAAGTTATAGGCCTTTGAGTGAAGGGATGTTTGCTACTACCCATTTGAGGAGTAGAAACTTCAACCTCTCATAGTTTGAACTTTGCTTCTTCCTACTTGTTTCTTTTGCCATATACTTTGATAATCATGTGATACTAAGACTATTGTCACCATTTTGAAGTTAGATTAGAAGACTATTGCCATTTGACACAAACTCAAGTGATACTAAGACTATTGCCACCATTTGAAGTTAGATTAGAAGACTATTGCTCATTTGACACAAACTCATGTGATACTAAGACTATTGCCACCATTTGAAGTTAGATTAGAAGACTATTGCTCATTTGACACAAACTCATGTGTTACCAAGACTATTGCCACTAATTTGAATCATTGATGATAGATTAGAAAAATTATGGTAATGGGCATGAGTGATGAGCAAGATTGAGTGATGTGCATGAGTGATGAGCAAGATTGAGTGATGTGCATGAGTGATGAGCAAGATTGAGTGATGTGCTTGAGTGATGAGTAAGATTGAGTGATGTGCATGAGTGATGAGCAAGACTGAGTGATGGGCATGAGTGATGAGCAAGATTGAGTGATGTGCATGATGAGCAAATTGTGTGATGAGCAAGATTATGATTTGTTTGACACAGATGAGCACTTAAATATAAATCTATGGTTCATATAGCATGAATGATGAAAAAATTGATTAGATATAGAATGAAAATCTTCCCACTCTCAAGAAATCCCACTAGCGCTTTAGCTTTTCTATAGACATACCATACCTTGTTAATTAATTAGAATAAGAACTCAGTATTCTTCATTTTCTAACTGTAATTAGTTGCAGCTAGAAACCACGCGTTTTCCCAAGGCAACTCCTCTCAACCCGACAGCGAGGAGGAGCGAGTTCAACTGATGGAAGACCTCAAGGTGATGGGGCTTGCAAGTTTAACAATTAAGCCCTGGGGATTCAAAGACGAGAAAATGGTGAGGGAACTCAACTCCCGACCGGGGAATGAGTTCGTCCTCAGAATCCGGGGGGTGGCCAGCAAATGGATGGAGGAGCTGTGGCGCACCACCTACGGCATGTGACCGGAAGGCCAAGCTATGGCAAACCGGAAGGACGAATTCATCCAGGGCAAGTTCAAAGGAGCGATCAACCCGAAGGACGGGTACGCGATTGAAGACTGCGTGGATCCACGTTAGGAGCGGCTCCTGCAGTTCCTGCTTCCGGTTCTACATCCGAAAAAGCCGACAAGGGTGACGATCACCCTCATCAACACCATCTTCGCCTCGCTATTCGGGGAATAGAAGGCAAACTGGGCCCGGATCATATCCGATCTATTCGCCCAGCTTGTCAACCGGATAGGGAAGAGTAGGGCACCCCTATCTCTCCCTACATCTTCCACCTGTACAAGAGCAACGACTTGCTCACCGCGGAGGAAGAGAACGAATGGAAAGCGCAAGAGGCAGCGCTGAAGTACGGGGACTCCACGACCGGATCGGATGCATCCTCGACATCGGATTCCGACGACGACGAAGATGAAAAAGATGACCCGCCAACAACTTCATGGAGGGGTAAGCGGACTTCCCGGTATTCTCGCGGAACGCCAAGCAAGAAGAACCAGAAGAACGAATCAGAAACGGGGAGGTCATAGACTCACAGGGAGCGACACCGGAACTGCCCAAGATTCTGGATCCGACCGAAGCTGGACCAAATGGGGAGGCGCCAACAACCGAAGACCAGAAGGGAGAAGACATGTTCAACACCATATTCAATATTTTGGGAGTTTAGGGTACTCCCAATTTAATGATAGTTTAGCTGCGGTCGCGCTGATCTGAACTGAATGTGGGAAAGTGAAATTTTCGAATGGCCATAACTTACTCAATTTTTGTCCAAATTGAGAATATGAGGTGTTTTTTGACATCTACAGAATCTGTAGATATCAAAAAACACCTCATATTCTCAATTTGGACAAAAATTGAGTAAGTTATGGTCATTCGAAAATTTCAGTTTCCCACAATCAGTGCAAATCAGCTCGGCTGGAGCTAAACTGCATTTTCCCAAAATCCTGGAAATCTCTCAAAATATTGAATATGGTGTTGTTCGCGTCAATGATGGAGATACTCAGCAGGCTGAGGGCTGACTGGGTAGTTAAGAAGACCGTATCGGAGGACATCGGAAGACTCATTGGAGCGGAACCGGACAGCGTCCTCTATCACCGGGTTGCAGATTGTATTGTAGATCCGGAGGAGTACCAGCGTCAAGAGGTGGAACTCCAAAGATTCAGGTAGAAGCGCATGCACTCAAGAGAGAATCTGGTTTTGCAGGGCGAGTTGGAAGCAATCCAAGAGATGACAGCGAATGCGAGGGAGTGTGCACGGATCGTGATGGCGTGTTTCGGCGAACCCGATCGAGACGTGGTGAAGGCGCGGTTGTACGATGCAGGAGTGCTCAACCACAAGAAGTTATCGGGGGCACGCATGATCCGGATCCTCAACGATCACGGGGATAAGATCGAAGAAATCATGGGCGTGGCAAGAAGAGCAGCGGACGGGATGGAGGCCAGCGCATTACGACTCCCGCGACTAGAAACGGGCTTGTCGAATGCATCTTTCTCGGATTCATTTCCGGATGTCGAGGACCTAGGGTTGGACCAGACTCCCGACTTGAGGTCGCGCGAGCAGCGGTCTAGACCGGAAGCTAACCCGGGAACGAAAGAGGTAATGGATCCGGAGCCGGATTCTGAGACTCTTTCGACAACAGAAACTGCACGAGTAGATCTAATAGGAGCATTTAGTCAAGTAGATACATGAACGGATCCAGTAGATCTCATTAGTTTAGATGAAGATTAGGCGCAACATAGTTGTAGGATTTTGAAAGCGGGACTGGAGTTGTTCCCAGACCAGTTTATTAGTTTCTTTTTGTTGATCGGATTTAGAATCCGGTCTGGTCCTGCCTCGGGACGGAACCGGGTTTAGATCCGGTTTTTAGGGTTTTGATGCCTGGGTTTCCCTACTGGCTGTTAGGAGCAGACTTCCCGGTGCGCTTTTAGGTTTTTATTGTGTTTAAATCGGCTTCCCTCGTGGTTTGCCGGGAGTCTTGTTTGAGTAAACTTTAGAATTTTCTCTCTATCTCTTCTTGTGTACATTGTTTCCCAAAGCATGGCAAAATGGTGTCTGTGGAGTAAGTGAGGAGAGGAACTTGGGTTTGTTTAGGATTCTCCATTTGGGGTTTTGTTATACTTCCAAGCGTTTGCAGGGTTTCAAAAGCTGGGAGTGAACTTTCAACTGCCTCAACATTGCTAGATTCTACTATTTCGGGTGAGAAAGCCTTTGATAGGATAGACGGATGGAGAGGGTATCTTTATCCGGGCTAGAGTTCTCGGGTGGGAGATCCGATTGAGCGCCCCGCCTCTGGAGTGGTTTCACCGCCTTAGTAGCAAACGGAAGGGATCTAGTTAATGTTGGAATGGCTAGGCGCACTTGCACCCACCTTGCATCCCATGAGTAGGACCACATTCCAAGGTCGTTGTAGTATGAGAGGATCGTACGAGGTTCTTGCGTGACCTGCGGTGCGGAATGAGTTCCGGGTCGCTGTAAAGGATGAATCCGGATCCGATTTAGTTAGAAATCGGTAGATAGGAGAAGTAGGTCTTCAGCCACTATAAGTCACGGGAGAAGTGGAAAGCCGGCCACTTTCAAAATAAAGGGATGAACCCTCTGATGGTGAAACAGAGGTTAAATCAAACCGATGTGCGTGAATGTTTGACGATAGAATCCGGTTTCGAGGTTCAGGAACGGAATGTAACTTGGATATTTTCTGGTTTGGAAGGATAGGACCGGATTGCAAGGAATGTGTGACTCAGTGAGTGTTTAGGAAGGAAATAGAGATAGGTACTTTACAGAATCTTGTGGATTCGATCTTTAGGGTCATTTTGTTATGCTCTTAAAGTGATTTTTGTGGTATAACAGGGAAATTGCTTATCCTGTGCTGCGACACACACCGAGACAATCTAAACCCAATCTAGGCAATCACAAGGCAACTGAAGCAGCCACATATACAACCGGCCAAGCATGCAATTCATTCAAACCTCACCAAGACACAAAGGATGCGATTAACATCACAATTACGTAAGTTCAGTTTAAACATGAGTTACTCTATGAAGTATGCATTGGAAGAGTGTGATTTCAAGGGCGCAGACCACCGAGCCTTTGATTACCCCCTCTTCGAGGACTCACGATGATCGCAATGAAGGACAACAGCAGGGAGAAGGATTGGGACGGTAGCTCTTGAAAGGGCAGTCGACCGCAATGCACATCGCTCCTTTTCCGCCTCGGCCTCTCAGACGGGTGGTGCGCCGTTGCTGTCCCGCGCTGATGCCCCCAGTAATCGAACACCCAATGCCGCTGCGTGGCTCGACGACCACTAGCCGTCAGATGGCTGCTGGGTGTCTGCTCTCATCGACCCCGTCCTCGTCGAAGCGGCCGTCGTCCGCCTGCAAGATGCACTCCTCTATCGATGACATCTGCCGCACATTCAGCGTCGCGCGTTTGCCGAATCAAAAGCTGTCGTTCGCTCGCAACTCCGCGTTGCCGCCACTCGCCTCCACTCGCTCGAGGTTTCCCAGCTCGCCTCGCCTCGCAGACCGCAATCTTCTCGTTCCGCCATTCGGCTACTAGTCGATTGGTCCGCGCCCACAAGCAATGGTTTGTGTGATCCCGGCTTCCCTGTTAAGCTTGTGGCAACTGCAGACCTCAGTCGGTATCCCGCTTGCCACGCTCCGCTTCCTTTAGTTCAATTCGCCGAACAAGGGGAGACGGATTCCGGCGATGCTCCCGACACTATCAGGGATTCTCAAAACTCAACGCGTCGTACTGTGTCAAGACTCCAAGTGTGAGAGTTCACTTCTAGAGGATACCCGACCTCCGAAAATACAATTGTGCGAGGTTTTTCCACCGAAACCACAACCTATGCGAGGTCCCTCTTGCCAAACCAGCAATGCAGACTGTGTAAAGTCTTTCTCCACCAGAAATGCAGCCTACGAGAGGTCTTCCTCACCAAACCTACAACTGCGCGTGAGTCCTTCCTCGCCGAACACGCAGAGCGTACGTGAATTTTCCTCACCGAACACGCAGAACATGCCTGAATTTTCCTCTCCGCAAGATAGTTGGCAGAAGGATCAGATCGAGAGGACGGTTCTAAGATTACGTGCGGGAAAAAAAACGAGCTGCTTTTTGAAGAGATTGCGTGCTTTTCCAAATTGATCCAGGGCTCTCCGAAGATTGCATTGCGGAGAAGAGTCATGAATCTCCCCAGCCGAGCGAAACAGCTGGTTGGGGGAGAAGATCGCCTCCCGTACGGGGCGGTTCGCTCTCCCTCCACCACCCGGGGACGGCGACCCAACCGCCCCCATGTCCTTTCTAGGACAGGGAGGCGGATGGGTTTCAAAAAACCCTTACCGCCCCATTCACACTGGGGGGAAGAAAGACCCCGCTCGCACTGGCAAGAAAGGGCTCGCCACCAAGAGCCCCGATTGCCCTAGTAAAAAAGGAAAAATCTCTCCAAAACATTTCCCAACATGGGAAGCCAGGCGCGGAATCCCGTTGCGTTGCGGAACATTCAAATTTGCACAACGCTGACCCGCCGTAGTTGCCTCAAAATTGCCTCGTGCCATGGGCCACACTTGCCGTCTTATGCCCCCGGGACCTACACACCTCCAAATTTTGGATCCATGGCACCATCCGAAGCCAAGTCTTGGTCGGGTGGCCATGGATGCCCCATTTTGCGCCCCGGTAACGCTACCGGGGCCGTGAGCGCAATTCCAGCGCTCACATAGGTTAAGATCTCATAGAATGAGTGTCGTCCGAGGACATAAATGATACTCTTGGAGAGTGCTCAACAAGGTGGGGTGCACAAACTTTGTTTTCTATTGTTTCAATGCACAAGACGAAAGATATGAAATTTCAAAGTATTTAATTATGGCTACCAAAAATTAAGATATTACAAAAATATAAGGTAATTGGGAATGAAGGTATGTTCTCATTGGGATTAGGGCATCCGTACATGATGGGTGGGTGAGTAATATGAGCTTAATTAAGGTAATACAACAAAACAAAGTCAATCGATTTTTGTTACCAAGGTGGACAAGCACGAAAACCGGACTTACAGTTTCACCGATATAAATGATCGCTATTATTAGTTTGAGACTTGTCGGTGGGTGGGCAGAATGAATCTAATTCAAGTAGTAGGACAAAAGTAAGTGAACCGATTTTATTGCCAGGGTGGGCAAGCATAAAAGCCGGACTTACAACTTCACCAATATTGGTGAAATTTCTTACTACCTTACCACTCAATGTCAGGACATTAATAGGTGTGAGTTGATTATTTAACAAATTTATACCCACCAAGTCCCCTTGCATGTCTTGCAATTGTAGCAACTCTTGTAGAGTTCGCCCAACCACCCATCATGTAAGGACGTCCTTAGTCTACCACATTCAGGAAAAATGATGTGTGGAATGTTGCAAAGTGTTCCCACTGATAACGTATGGTATCCACCGATCCAATGTGGCAAGTGAAGATAAGAGCGCCGTTATCGATATTTGAGCATATATACTACAGGTGAAATCTATTACAGATCTTCAACAAGAACGGCATAACCGTGAGGTTTTGTCCTCAATCTGTGTAAAAAGGGTTCAAGATAGCACTTTGAAAATCGATTGAGTTGATGGGTAGTTTTGTCCAGAGGATAAAACCAACAAATGGAGATTTCATATTAATGAATGTGGTACTGCCCTCAATGGCCCATTACTTAAGAACGCCCAGAGGGTGTTCAGCTTCAGTAAAACGCCTAGAGGGTGTTCAAATTGTTATGATGGCGATGTCGCCTTATAGTTGTGTAAGTGGCGTTGTCATGATATTCTTGTGAGTGGCCTTTTCGAAGTTTCGTGGATTTGCAGGGGTAAGTGGAACATGTGGAAGAGGATTGTACTTTTGTTGCCTCATTAACCCAATGATGGACAGAAGGGATTTATTCCAGTGCCGGATAATATTTTTTATTTTTTTCTTATGCAGATCTAACTTCAAAGCACAGGCACAAGAATAGATTTGGATTTCTTCACTGGACGCTATCACTCGGTAATGGGAAAGCTCAATGTCGGGGCCGCACTGTGACTGGTCTGTCCAATTACAAGTCATGATTCTACGTTATCTAGCTTGTCTATTGTGGTAGGAATTTTATTAAATAACGTTCAATTTGACTATTAAATTGTCATGTACACACTCATATTCTATCATACACTCATATTCTATCATACACTCATATTCTATCATGGAAAGCCAGTGAGGAGTCGCGAATCTACCCTTGTGAGGTAGCTATTATAATTGCAAATTCTGTGTAGCTTTTCCTGAGCAAAGGTGGAAGTTAATTCTTGAATTGCATAGGTCGTGTTAATTATCTTGCCAAGTATTCGGATATTTCTATTGTATTCTTAAACTAGCGTAGAGCTACTGCTGATTAGTCGTAGTTGAGAGATGGAGAAGATGTGAATGGAGCTGGAATAGTAATTAAGTTGTGAGTAGGTCAAACAAATTTTGTTTAATTCATTTCATGAAGGAGGCTCTGGACATTTAAGTTGTAAAAAGCTGAAATGGAAGACGGTGTAACTGAATTTTGGGTTTTGGAACGAAAGTATGCTAAGGGGTCCTTGATGATTGAATGTTATCACATGTTTTTGCATACAAAAATGAATGGTTGTACCACCGTTTGTTGTGCACACTCAAACAAGCTTCAAAATGTCTTTTTTGCATGAAAATGTGTATATCTGCGTACTGAAGCGGTTTACATTCTGTCGTTGTAGGATCTTGGTTTCGGCGTTCCAGGGTAATTGAATTGTGGGTTTGACATGCACCTTCAGAAACAATTTTATAAATAATTCAAATAATTCAGCTATGGTTGTTTAAAACGCAGTAGGCAACAGGCGGCAATCATCTAGGTGTATGGAATGGGATTTCAAAACCGCGAAAAGACTCGTTATGTTCATTAGGTTTAGGTACTGTAACCACTAGACGCCAGGCCTACGACCACGCAGTTTCTCATGGAATAAGAATTGCGTTCTACAATAAATATTTTGGCTCTACCAAGAATATTAAAATTCAATACTAGTTTTTTACCAAGAATATTAAAATTCAATATTAATTTTTTTGTAAAATGGCAATATGTGCAAATTACCTATGAAATTTTGGTAAAAACTTGGGTCTCCATGCTCCTCCTTGTGTGTGTCGCTTAACACGTCGCCAACATAACATCACCGTTTTCATGAAAACCTCGAGCATCTTTTCATCTGAGGATAGTAAGTATATTTCAATTCTACACAGTTGCAAAATTGAATTGAAGAAACCAAGACCACAGAAAGCTTGCACTGCACTGACAACGCACAACTGCGACTATATGAAGTGGACGGAACGGCGTAACAACCCTTTTATGTTAATTGCAAGAATATTGTATAACCATCCTGTCAGAATTTTACACAACATGACACAACAACTCCAAACATCATACTCTGTGTGGACAAATACATACAGTATATTCCTCGGGAACCGTGCACTCACGTTCGTCTAGTGCCCGAGCCTTATCATTTCGAAACAGTGCTCATTTTTTAAAAATTAACACTAACTCCCAGTGGAAACATACCTTCTACAGTAAGCTTACTACCACGTCTTGTAAACTATTACCAATACTGGCTGCCCTTTGACTCGTGTTGCAACGGTATACAATGTCACTTAGCTCTCAAGTCTCAACCACTGACAGGGGAGTACCGGCATTTAGTTACGACCTAGCCGAAATATTTTGAAGATTTCCGATTCAAAGTTGAAACCACCAGCAAATTTCCGTCCAAATCTCTAAAAATATTTCTATTCCTAGTTAGAAACAGAGAAATAACCGAAGTATCTTTCCAAAAAACTGGTTGACAGTAGACTATGTAGGAAATTAGCCGAAATTCCTTCAGAACTTCCCGAACTCTGGTCTCAACTAACTGTTCACGTTGAAAATCTGCAGAAATAGGCAGGCCGCAAATAGCCTCCGCAGAATAGCCGTACGAGATTTAAGCGTCGACCTGGACTGTACCGACAGTCGGAGATATAGTGGTAGTAGGGTAGTTCTTGACGTGAGATATGGCACTCTTTTAACAAAAAAATTGCTTGGCAGCCCAGACACCTGGATTGGCCTGATCAGTGTTGCCGACTGCGTGACACCCAAGTCTATGTGAAGTGGTGTCTACATGATAGAGTAGAGCCCGAACATTTGCATCTTGAAATTCGTTTATTCAATTGGATTGAGGTCGGGCATTTTCTGAGATGATTGCTGGGCATTAGGGTTAGCTTGAACCTCCCTAAATTTCCTCCGACTCGATCGAATTCACTGGTGCTTCAAACTCTTCTTGAGGCTTATCAAGTTCGTATCGTAATCAGAGAGAGACTCCGAGAGGTTCTACACGTGATCAAACTGAATTGATCTAGTGATGGCACTCACGATGGCCACGCGACGCCTAATGAAGGACCTGCAGGAGGTGAAGGAAAGTCCTCTTTTCAACGTGGTTGGGGAGCCGGAGCAGGAAAATCTTTTCGTGTGGCACGTCAACATTCGGAGCCCGGAAGGCGATGAATTGGAACCTGTAGGAGTGCAGCAATTACAAGCGAACCCCCTTGCAGGAGCAGTCTTCCATCTCATTCTGGAGTTTCCTTCCTCCTTTCCTGCCGAAGGTCCCACCGTGCACCTTTGCACACCATTGCCTCACCCCAACGTTGCGCTACGTCGGGATTCTTCTCAGGTAAGTTCATTGACTAAATTCTGTTTACGGCTGTAACAAATTCATGAAATCGTCGACAAACATGATCGTAGCGAATGAATTGGTTGGGTTGATGAATTGTCAATGCATCTTTATGCTTCTTTCGACCCGTTTTTTATTCTCAAATTCCTGTGAATTCTCTCTGATTTTTGCTGTATACGATGTTGGATCATGTTTAGCATCACTGCCTTCAGTGGTATTTTCCAAAGTAGGTTGAATAGTTTGGCTTTCTGTTTGAGACAAGTATGATCCCATATTGCAATACTGTTGGTTGTAATTATGCAAAACAAACGAACTGGTCAGGTTTATGAATTCGATGAAATCAATAGAGCGAGAACTCCTTCTGGCTCGTTTGTCTTCTCTTCTTCTTGAGGATTCGCTCTGAATTGCTGTACTCAGAGTTGGATCATGTTTAATAAGTAGCACAGCCTTAAGTTGTATTTACTCATTGAGTGAATTGGTCGGGTTGATCAATTCTATGCTCTTATTGCATCTTCTTGATTCCCTCTGACAATGGACTGATTTGTTGAAAGACGGTGTATCCCATTATGCAAGATCCTTCTGGTTTTATGTGTGTAGGGGAAGGGTTGGCCAGTCTCGCTGTGGAACTGCACCCCGGCTTACAAGGGCTGGAGCAGTGCGTACAGCGTGCAGAGTGTTTTGCTCCAGCTGCAAACCTTTCTGCTTCAGGAGGATCTCCTCTACGATGTCCGGAAGGTGTCGATGCACCGGACTGTGGAGCAATCCAGGTCGTTTGTATGCGAAGGCTGTGGACACACAGACACAAAACCTGTACCTGCGTTTCTGACCCCGGAGGAGATTGATGTTACCATACGCAACAGGAAGAAAAAGTTCATCTCCAAGCCCAAGTCACATCCCAAGCCTTCGACAGATCCCAAGCCTCAGATTGATGCTATTGACAAACCTCAGCATGTTGATGAGTGGCAGACTGTGACCTCGAGGAAGTCTAAGTCTCAGGCGAAGTTGAGGAGTGGCGGCCACGAGAAGACTAGCTCTGATTTGAAGAAGAGGAAACCGAAGACTCTGAGCATGAAACCGAAGACTCCGAGTATTGAGGAAGCCATGGGGTACTTTGAGTCGCTTCCCCAAGAGGCCCTGACGATCCTCATGTTCAAGCTGTCCGCCGAGGATCTGAGCTCTCTCTCCAGGACATGTCGAGGGCTGAAGGTCGCCAGCGAAGACGGCTATCTGTGGAAACTGCTGCTCCACCGCCACTTCCCCGCCACCTCTCTCCACGCCGCGTCCTTGGAAGATTGGAAGCACGTCTTCGCGCTGCAGCAGAACAACGTCCTGGAGAGTCTGCGTTGCTTCCATACGAAATGCACGTTCGAGGAAGAGGTTCTCGGTTTCCCCATCTCCTTCACCGTCAACCCGCGCACGCGCGACGTCGACTACATCCAAGTCCATCTTGACATCCTGTCCCACGGGGCGTACTCAAGCGGCGTGCGTAACACAGCCGACAACCAAACGTTCATGCTCCTGCTTCCTCTATACATTACGCAGGACCATTTCGAGCGTGCATTGCCGATCATCGAAGGCACAATGGTGGAGCTCTGCCCGGGCCGGAGAGTCTCCAAAGCGTTCCGGCCTGAGATGGTGTTGGACGCGATGCCCAAGGTGCTGAATACCATGGTGGTGCTGCTGTGCGACAAGGGAGTGGGCGTCAGCGAGCGTGTCATCGAGGGCTACTGCATGATGCACCGCTTGTTTCTGGCTCTCTGCGAGAAATTCAACCTCTGGAGCAAGGCGGAGCAGGAAGTCACCAGGTTCCGAAATTCGCTAACAGCGCAAACGAAGGAGCAGTGTCCGGACTTGGGGAGATTGATGGCGCGGTTGAGTGTGTGTTTCTCAGAAGCCACGGCGTGGAAGGAGATCGTTCGACCGCTCACAGGCGAAGTTTTCGACCGAACTGTGATTTGGATTTGCAAGCACGATCCTTCCGTGGCACCACATTTCGAGCAGGCAGGTGGATCCATAGATGAGAAGCTGTTGCTCACAGCGTGGGAGGGGAGTCGAGTTGCGTTGCGGTTGAACATGTTTCACGCTGGTTTCCTGCACTTGCTGGCACGCCCCAGCAGGACCTCAAGGAAGGAAGTCACAGCCGGATATGACGCGTTGTATGGCATGCCGTCCGCGCATCTGAAGAAGCGGATCCAGGAGTTTATTAAGAATGTGATCTCAACTGGGTATGACTGGCCTTTTTTCTTCCGAATTATGGGCATGGAGTGCCCCACGAAGCTGTATCTCACCCAGTGGCTGGGACAATGCTGGAAGAACTCGCTTCGGAAAGGCTACCACAACCGCAGCACCGTTTTTGAGAATATTCAGAGGCGAGGAGTGTCGAAGATCCTACTCAAGGGGGAGTCCTACACTGCACCGGTGGACATGAAAGTAGTAAAGATGTTGGAATCATGGCGCTGGAGAGGTGATATACTGCAGTTCCTTGATGCTTCGTGCTTCTTGTATGATGTGCACGGGCACTGTCAGCAGGTGGTCGATTATGCCAGTGTCTCTGACCGAAGTAGAGCGGTTCGACACTCAGGAGATGTGCTTGACGATGAGGAGCAGCGAGGGACTCACACCATAGAGATTCACCTCTCAGACCTGCCTATGAACATCAAAGAGCTCTACTTCACCATGAGCGGGTGGATGGGGGCGACGTTACGGGATTTCCGACTTCCGTTTGTGCAACTGAAAGATGTCACCACCGGCGTGGAGCTCTGCGAGTACACTCTGGAGGATAAGACCCTTTCCTCGCACACTTCGGTCATCATGTGCCGGATGTACCGAAGTGAGGCTGTGGCGTCCAGGTGGGAGGTGGAAGCTCTGGGTCACCTCGGTGCAGGCTCTGCGGGTAACTATGAGCCCATCAAACGACTCATCGATGGTCGGCGGTTTGGAAATCCTTCGAATGTTGTATAGTCAAACCTGCCTATCTAACGACACTGCACAACTTGGAGCCCTTGTATATGCATTTTTACATGTGGAAGTCGTCCGATCAGCTGCACAGATATACAGGGAACACATTGCAGCTACATAGACACCAGTCGAGAGGGGATGTACGCATGAGGTGTAAAGAAAAAATGTCTGTTCTGGTTTTTGGTTGAAAACTGTTTTGACCAGAGGTACTGTGTATCTGCCTTGGTACCTCTGGCTTTTGAGAAATGTTGTCAAGGAGAAACGTATTCTCAGTGAGATGCCCAAGAAGGTTTGGACTTAATGATTACGTTCGAGAGCATAATTCGGTCCAAGGCAGATGACCCATTTCCATCGAGCCCCATTTCTGCAGCTTGCAGCGTCGGCTGCTCCATTTCCAACCAGGCTTAGAAAGGTCAGAAATACCAAATGGGAAGTTGACAACTAGGAGATTGATAACATATTTAGCGTATCAAATGGAAATCAAGCATTCTCGATTTTGTAATCAATTCTTGATCGGAAATAGGGTAGTATATGACCAAAACAGAGTTTTCACTTCAAAATTTTATCGTAGTTCTGTTTTCTGGAAAAGAAGTTCGAATTTTCTTGAAATCCTGCCATGATCTATTTCTCTAAACAGGGAAATTTTTCCCCTCGTCATATTCACAGTGCAAAGCAAATATGATAAATTGCTTGTGCTAGACAAATGAACCTCACGCACAAGGTCTACAGCACTATCCAAGATCCTGATGTCAGGTTTTAGGGTTAAGAAAGTTGTGTAATTTGTGGTTGTGGAGTCACTCTACTCCTACACTAATGCACTTGTCCACATGTAGGAAAGCTCATCTCCAAATGCAGCACAATAATCACGACTGTAACATGTTACAAACCATTTCTCCTCCATAATCTCCAATCTGGGGCAATAACAAAAGCCACACAGATTGAAAACCCCAACTGCAGTGCCGTGAGTCTATTGCCGGATTGATGTGGTTCACAACCTTGGAAGACCTGAACATAATTGTACCACCTTCAGACTGCACGTTTTATTCATTACATAACTTTCTACAGAATCCACGTCGGAACTAAAGTACCTGGAAGGTCGTCAGCCTTTCTGACCCAGTTTTTTAACTGTGAACAACCAAAACACTTCTTAAAATATACTCCAATCAACCCTTCTTGGGGTTGATAGAGTTAGCAATTTCAGCCGCACATCATTAGATTCCAAATCACAATTTGGCCTCGTTGCATTGTGTAAATCTATCAAATTGATTAAATTGCATCATATTGTAGAGATTTCAAATTGCATCGAGTAAATCGACTCCATTCTAAGAGCAGTTCAGAAACTGGCTACCTCCTCTTGCTGTCTTCTACAAGCAAGGGAGAGTACTTGGAGCCGATCTGTTCAACTCTGCTGTGTTTCGGAATGACACTAGTCACTTGTTTGTGGAAGGACATATCAGCCTCTTCAGAAGGAGAATGACTCCACCAAGTATGGGGCTCTTGACTGACTCGTTCATTCTCCATTTTCATCCACGTACTGAATGAGAGGCTCAATGGTCGCCGTCTCTCTTCGGGCTTGGAGTCACCAACAGCAGGTCTGGACTTGGTAGGGATGAAAAACGAGTGTCTACTGCGTCCAAATCTGGGTAAGCAAATCGACCCTCCTTCCATTTTGACACTCTCGGTACCCTGGAGGAGGGGAGCGCTGCCTCGCACTCGCATTCCTTTGTGTTGCAGGCACCGTTTCCGGCCTTTGACAGGAGGACTGTTGCAAGATATACCTTGATCAGTTACTACTCCACACCGAAGCTCCAGAGAGGCCACTTTGACTGGGCTGCGCATGCTTACTGCTGGAGCCTGGAGTGAGTTTTTGTTGATTTTGGATGAATCAGCAGCAGCATCTTCGGGCTTCCGCAATGCCACCTTGATACCCACCGCATTTGTCCCACAGAAGAGATATTTCTTGCCTGCAAAGAAAGGGTAACTGCACAAGGAGTCGTTCCTCGGCCACGCCATGAAAAGCTTGGCCAGAATATCACGAGACCGACGGTTGCCATTGCTACCTTTGTTCCAAGCATAGTCGAAAACAGCCAGAAGCTCTGATTCCACTTGCTCAGCTACCACCTTGCTGTCTGTCTGTCAAGATCATACATTCATAATATTGTAGGGAACTTTAGTAGAGCAGCATCAGAATTGGCATGAGAACATATCTTTACACATAAAAAAGAATCTTAGACACCTTGCTTTTGCACTCCTTGAGCCCGCAAAAGAGAGAGTGAGTCAACACTTCAATTTTACTTACCTGTTATGATTGAAATGACTTTGCTCTACTTAACTTTTTGTTAGCAAAGTGCTCAAAAGGTGTCGTGCTACTACTATTGAACTACGTCATGTTAAATTGTTGGTGTTCGTCCTAATAAGTCAGAAAACTATCATGACTAGTGTGGAGCACAAAGAATTAAATAATGTGATTCGAATTATTCAGTCGTATGGATTCACCTGTGCCCACCGAAAGGCAATGGAACTGCCAAGAGCAAAAACTTCCGAGAAGAGACGTGGCCCGTGATTCAATTTCTTGCTTCCACTTTCAGTTGAGCTTTGTGACCCCAGACTACTGCCACTACTGCTCTTGCCAGACACAACAGAGTCATCATCTCCTTGATACAACTTTGTAGACAATGATCTGCAGAAAGAACCTAAAGCATGAGTTGATGTCACTCATCTTGACATGGCACCTTTTCAGAACAATGCCAACCACGAGTTCGATTTAAAGCAAAGTCAATGCAAAACTACTGAGCTCTAGCATGTGAAGACAATGGCTCATCGTTCTTTCTCATTTTGCAGCACCAGGGATGGCTTCGCATGGCAATTCAGAGGGTGCTCAAAGATGGGGTAAGTACATAGCGAGATTGGTAGCAAAAAGGATATGATCAAATTGAAGGCCTGGACTACAACGTAACATTTTCACCAATGGTAAAAACGACAATCATAAGCATGTTACTTGATATGGCTACAAATCTTGCCTGCGAGATTAAACAGATGGTTGTCAAGACAATTTAAAAAAGGCGATCAAGCATGAGTGAATGCTTTACATACCTTGAGCCTTCAAGATGTGAACCCGCCTGCCCGTATTTCTGGAGACGAAGACGGATGTTGTCTGCCTGGCCCACGTAAACAGCCATGACGCCTTCCCTCTTCAAAGTTCGTGTGCGTTGGCGGCGCGAAGTGGAAGACCATGACGGAGCTGTCACTCCGAGCTCATACACTCCAGGTCCAAAGTGAGCACCTGGCAGGTTGTGCAGATGGTATTTGTCGATGCCAGCTTTGCCCGCCGCATGTTCGCTCCAATCTGAAGGACCTACCAAAATCTGCATCACCAAAACAAAACAGAGCACGAATTCACTTCCAGCACGCTGTGATAAAAGTAAAACGGATGCCCTAGCAACCAGAAAACCTGTAAAAACCTCCAGGGGCATCCTGCACTATGTGAATGCATACCCTAATGTGAATGCCGCTTAATGTTTAGTGAAGTGAAAGGTCACTAGGCCACCATATTTATTATTATTTTCTCTAAAATGACATTCCAGGATAGTATTGCACAGTTGCCACATTATCATTTGTCAAACTGTATCAGGGTGGTGAGATTGAAGTGCTACATTGAGAGTCAGTTGGAAGCTCGTGTGTTGGGCAAGGCTAAATAGGTTTTGAGTGTTCTAAATTTAGCATAAACCTGGGCATCCTATATACCCTAATGTGAATGCCGCAAGTGTGAAGCTTAATGTTTAGTGAAGCAAAAGATCACCAGAGCACAATACTATATGTCATGACGTTCTTTAGAATGACATTTTAGTGTAACATTGCATAGTGGCCACACTATCAGGTAAGGAGGTAGATTAATTAAACAGGTACTAAATTGAGAAACTCGTTCGTTTTTACATGACTATGGAGAGGTAGGTAACCTAAAGGAAGAGAGGCCCCACTTGGTAGCATTTGTGATAGTGCGAATGAGGCTCCAGAAACAGCCAGGTTAGCATACCTTCCAATTGGAGAAGAGCTTGTCATGTTTGACGAATTCGCAATCCTCTCGTCGCAAGCGTGCATTGGTCCTCGACCACCCACTTCGTTGCTGGACTAGCAAAGTCTCGGAGCTACAGCTCTTGAACACATACCCCATCCTCCGTCACACTGCCTTGCACATCCTACTACAAACCCTTCATGCATCTCTCCCTCTCTCTCAATTGCAACGCCTCCATGCTCACTCACCAATTGACGTTATGGACATGAAACCATCATTGAATCAACACTCTGTTTGCTCCTTAAAACCATTGCAGCTAAAGGTTCGAGCTCAAAAATGCAGGTGGGCGGCAACTAACGGCAAACATTCAGTGAACCAACTGCAAGCATTCAGTGAACCAACTGATGAGGCACGACAAATAGAGGGAAGCGAGCATGTGAATATTCCACTTGCCGCTCTAAGCGATGATTTTAGAGGAATCTGCTGCACGGAGAAAGAGTCATAGAGGATTATGCGTCTATTTCCGTCAGCGTCGTCATCAGTAACGACAAGAGGAGCCAAAATGCAGAGCATCATTAACCCCGATGAAGCTATAAACGCTCCTGCCATCCTCTACCGCCGGGCGAAAAAATAGCAAACGTTTGCGATGAAGATGAGCCAGTTCATCAGTGAAATTTTGATGCTACTTATTCTTACCATATTCCTTACTGCTGGTAAACATGGATGAATGTACTGTATTTGTCGCCAGTGTCATCCCGTACTCCATCTGCCCATTCCGAAACCCTCTCGCACAATCATCGCCTCCACTTCTCACGCTCATAGCTTGAATTAGCAGGAGCGCTCAATCTATACTTTAAATTAGATTGTTTGTTTGTTTTGTTTGTCACGTTGAGATCTCCGTGACCCTCAGTCTCTCGGGGTGTGCTTGGTACCGTCGGAAAGCCCTCGGCCAGGAGGGGTGCATCGGCTTGGTTTAGTGGCAATCCGACTCGAGGTGTAGAATTTATAGATTTTTGAGTTATTTTTTTATCTTAAATTATCCTAAATTATAGATCTTTTGAATTGTGCGTCTCCTAATTGCGTTCTTGGTATTGTTGGAAAGCCCTTGGCAAGGACGGATGCACCGGCTTCGTTTCGTGGCAAATTATTAGAAAAACATTAAAATGGGCCAACGGCACAGGGCTATAGTAGTCTATACATTAAATTAGGTTAAATTATTATTTTTCTTTTTTTTTGGCCTATTTGAAAGGTTGTTAATTCCTAGACCGAGTGTTCGTGTGCGGTATTGTTGGAAAGTATTCAATAGGAAGGGGTGGAGGGACTTTGTTTTGTGGTCTTATGACCTACTAAGGGCCACTTTAGACTATGGTGGAGAAGTGTACCAATCAAGAATTGTAGGAAAATGGAGCAATGTGATTGGAGCAAATCTTATTCTTCACCGGATTGAGATTAGACTATGGTCAAGACTTGTCTGGTGAAGAACTTTGTGCATGAATGAGAAAATGACATGGTCATGTATGTGGCAACACTTTTATAGAAGGGGAGTTCTCCGGAGGTCAAGTTTCTTATCCGACCTCAAACCCTCGGACAAGAAACTTAGCCTTCAGAGAACTCCAACTTCACCACTTGTGAGGAATAGTCATCTCTTGAACAAAACTTGTGAATCGACCGGAGTACTTCTCCACCGTAGTTTAAAGCGGCCCTAAACACTCCAAAAGTGATGGAATCTCAAAGTATTTATGGTTGCGAATACTTATAGAAAATGAAAAGTAAATGAAACTTTGAGACAACTGCTACTACTATTATTTCTACTAAACTATTACTAATTTGATCATATGTAGGGTAAACATTTTGGATGAATAGCACATGCTATACTAGATTTATATGAAGCTTCTCATTTTAACAAAATCACTCTTCTTTAACTCTTAAAAGGCAAGGGGTGTAACAAGCCAGCTCGTTAAGAATCTTAATATTTGGATCCAAGAAGCATGAAAAAGAGTACATTAAAAAAATATAACTAAACTAAATAGAAATCATCGTATATTTTCCAACCTAAGCAAACATAACTCTAGGCAAAAAATTTAAATTTTTTAAATTCCCAAAAATTCATGTATGTTTGTACAATTTCACTAGCAGATTGTGTTCAATTTACATCATTTACTATTAAGATTTCAATTCTTTGTTTGATTGCCAATTCTTCCACACTAAACCAAATCAATTGGAAAGATTTGCATTTTCAACATCTTTTAGCACTAAAATCTTTATCTTGAATGGTTCAGTGAATAAAATAAAATTCCTTTGATTATTCTCTCAAAACAAGCATGAGGGGCTTGCTTTGATGTTTAAGGATTAACTCCTAAATACCAAGGGCCCTCCCCACATGTGGCGGTTTTGCAAAGATGCATTATAAAATGCAACTGAAAGCAACATTTTGAACTTGATGTATAAACAAAAGTTGCACGTTATGAATTTTGGATTCTATTCGTACGTGTAGATTTATGATTGCAATCACCAATATTTATTTATAGAAATTGAAACATAAAATTCAAAATTATTTTGTAATTCAAATTATGAATAAAAGATTGGCAATTTGTGGATGAATTTTTATTTATTTATTAAAATGTAATATTCTAAGGATCGTAATTTTAGAAGATTTCTTAAATGCTTAATTTTATGAGTTGATTTTTTATGGACATTCTTTATCAATTGGAACTATGGTCTTAGAATTTTAATTTGAAACACTACAACAAAAAATGAGGCATAAGACCTTCTCAAATCATCGTCTTTTTAATACATGATGGATGAGAAAATGTGAATGAAATCTATCCCTTACTCCATTTACGAACATTTAGATAGTTAGGGGTTAATTTAGTTTTTAGTTCATTTTTCACTTTCCAATTTTTTAAAAGTTGAGTGTTCTATTGAAGTTACAAGTTCTTAGATATTACCTCAATGTAGGAATTCCCTAAATTTAGATACACAAGTGATTTTCACTTTTTATTATATTCTTTATTATGAAGTACACCTTTGGTAAAAATTGAATTTTTTTATCAGGTGTTGGAATTGATATAAATTTTTTACAATCTCTTCAAAAGGTCACAGTAATTTCCAATTTTCACTAAAATTTATGAAAATTTAACTTCTTTTACTAGGCACATAGCTTCATTTACTAAAAATATATAGCTTAATTTTTATCTTTATTATAGTGCTAAAGTTGAGTGTGACAAATAAAGCAAAATCTACAATCATAGTTGCAACACATATTTAAAGGATAATCCCTAATCGCTTCTGAGACCAAAAAATGGATTTTGGATGAACTTTATGTGTCCAAAATTGCTTTGGTAACTTTTTTTCATCAAAGTTTTCAATAAGAGTGTGTAAATATTGAACAATTGTCTATAATGATGGCTTTTGCTTATAAGGTGTCCGCAAAAACTTCTCAATTGCTAATTGAATATTGAAAATGCACTATGGAAAAGTGTGTTTTAAGTTTTAAGAAATTTTCCACTGTAACTTAATCCTTAAACGTCAAACTAAGGCCAATGGGCTTAGTAAATAGAGAACATTGAAGAAATAAAATGGAGGATAAAATTTTATTATTACATATATTATTCATATATTTTTAAAACTTCATGTTTATTTTTTTGTTTATTTTTATTTTTATCATTCTCGTCTGTGCCTATTATTGACTTGCGGGCATGTAGGTGATGGTTTTTTTTAAAAAAAATTGAATAGTCCACTTTTTGGCGCCCTTGGTATATATACAGTAAGATTCTTTGCGGGTTGCCCCATTACACCACTTTTGACATTTAAGGGTTAACTTAGATCACTAGAATGATGTGTTTTGAACATAGTGGTGATGATAGCAATTGCAAAGCTAACCATATGGATGAAATATAAGTTCATAATGTACAATTTTAATTGAGATATGAAGTTCAAAACATCCCTCCTAGTTGCATTCTCGAATGCATCTTTCCTAAAATGCTAAATTAAAAATGGAATTACGACATTTAAAGGATACCCCTTTAAGCTTTGAACCATCCACTTTCTCAACAATGAACAAAAGTGTATACACATTTTTCATCCAACAAGATGACAATTTTTCAACATGGAGATTTTACTCAATATTTTATCAAAAGTTGGGATTCATGTATGTGTGATCCAATTAGAAAGATGATGATTTGTGAAAAATTTATGCCTAGTCACTCATTGCTTGTCCAAATTGTTCAACTACAAATTTCAAAGATTTTAGTATAAATGGGCTCTTGAAAAAAACAACTCATAAAATTAATGCATCAAAAAATCTCCAAAAATCATCACATTTGGGAGTATCATGTTTAACCATACAATCAAATTGCAAAGTAATTTGAATTTGAATTCCTCATTTCATGAAATTTTATACTTAAATGAATAAAAATGAAAAGATTTCAAATAATTCTATTTGTGAACATCGATTTTTACATGTAAGATCGTACATGAAAGGAAATTTTCATTCAATCAAGTCAATTCTCGCCAGTGCACAATGTCAAGTCTAAAATCAATATCGACCACAGACAAGCATGTAACTATGCGAAAAATTTCTAGAAATTCAACAAATCCTTTTAGTGAACCTAAATCAATTTTAAATTTATCTCTCAAAAAAACCTCTGTAATTATTTTCCTATTTATATTAGAACAAATAACATAGTCTAAACTTCAAAGTCTACAACAACGTCATTCATAGTACAGGAGTTTCTAGTGACCCACACATGCTAATCGCCATAATCAGTACAAGGAGAGATCCCAATGGAAGCATTGATCGATGAACCACCCACTCGACCGCTCTACAACAACTCCTCTCTGCAAAAATATTTCCAATTGAAGACTTTCTTTGATCAACCCTGACACACCTACTCCATAATTATGAAATCCTTAATGTAAAATTTGAATACATAAACCCCCGCTTCCTAATTTCATTCCACATCATTCATTTTCAATCAGTCGTCACCCTCCTAGCAAGCCTCTCGATCGATCTTTTGTATAAACAGTGCTCTCTCTAGCTAGCTATCGATCTTCCACAAGTTTACAAACCGATCGAAGCTATGTCGATGAAGACGATGACCTCCATGGCCATCCTGCTGGTGATGCTTGTGAGCTGCAGCATGATGGTGGAGAGCCGGGTGCTGCTGAACTTGGGCGACTTGATCGACAGTCTGATCGATTGCCCACCACCGCCAGCAGCTGCTATCGATGCTCCAGCTCCAGAGCCCTACTACAGCCCTCCCGGCGGTGTTGTGTCGTCTCCTGCCCCTGCAGTTTACGAGCCACAGTACCAATCTCCTCCTGGACCGCCATATGCACCGCCATATGCTTCCGGACCCGTTTCTGAGCCTTCTCCGGAGTATCAAACTCCCCCTGCTGGAGGCTATTGATCACTCACTGCCTGCAACCACGTACAGGTACGTAGCACAATATGTATTTAGTTTGCAGTTCTTTCGCTTGTTATTGTAATTAAGAGATTACAACACACCTCATCGATCGACCAGGTGAATTTCGGTGATTTTGTTTTGGCGTGTTGTCGATCGACGACACCAGAATCTAAACATGTCGTCCTAGTTTCCAGAGCCGGTACTGCTTGTTGCCACATGCAGAGGAGTAAATTAAATATCACTGCTGTGGTTTTAACATATATTCATAGCAAGCTTTACAAGTGGTTGTCCAATTTAGCAAGTGTCAACCCAGAATTCACCATCATTCCGGTGCGTAATTCAATGTGGTACGTTCCTAGCCTGTGAACGATCATGTGGGATTCCAGTTTCATACATGAGCAACGAGTTGTGTCTGAATGAAACCGAATTGGTGCAATGAATTGTGGCGAGATGTGTCTGATGAGAACGAATTGGTGCAGGAGGTGGAATCAATGCAAGTACGTCGTCGAGGTTGCAAAGAAAATTGCGATGTCTGTGAGAATTTCTGGAACGAGTGATTAATTGGGAGTAGAAGTGCATGCGTAGATTGATCGAGTGGCTATTGAATTAATTGTCACGATGTTAAATGCGATTTTGTACTTCAGTAAAGAGGAATAAAGAATTTCATTGTGGTGAAGTATTGCATTCATCAAGTTCCGCATGCTTGTCGTTTTCATTCTGCTCTGATTTGGCTCATTGATTTTATCACTTTTTTGTTGAAGCCTGCATCCATGTAGAATAGACATCAGTTGGTTTCTTCGAGGCTAGCGTCTTTGGTCAATTCACTAGCGCAAAGACCTGGTTGAAATACTAATGAAATATATACTAATGATTTCTATAAAACCCTTCTTTAAACCCATGAGACTACGAGCTAGTACCCATTGGAATAAAGGCCATTGGTTCATAGAATGTAAGAACAGCTCATGTGTGTTCTATATTTAAAATTCTAAAAATGAATTCCACTGAAATTTTTTCATTCTTAACTCAAATACGTCAAAAAAAATTTATTAAAAAAACTTTCTATGGGTTTAAATGAACAATTATTCTCTCACAAATAATACTCAAAATTTTTAATTTTATACTTTGTCATTTTTTCTTTGTATATTTGAACATGTGAAAAATTTACTACTCAAAATTTCATTCATAAAACTATTTATAGAATGCTTATTATGCAATACAAGAATGTATTAAGTTTTATTTTAATTTGTGTTTACTAGTTCAAAATAGTATTTCTCTAATCCTAAAAGGGGTGAGGAGTCTTTTAATAGCAAACTATGGTCTAGCAAAAACCAAGTTCTGTGTTCTCGCAAACGGGCACTACATTCACGTCTACCCTCTCCGACTCGTGTTTCTATCTATATACAAAATAGTGGTTTTATGACTACCTTCTAGCTAGTCAAGTAGTGAATCAATTTTGTGACTTTAAGTCAAGAAACATGCCAGATGGTACGTGCAATTTAAGTCCCAAGTGAACACTAGGCATTAATTGGTACCAAAACTTCTTCTCGTACATTGGACCATTCTAGAACATACATGCTATTGCACATTTTGCTAGGAAGATACAATCAAATACAAAGAACCAACAATCTTCATTGAAATAAACAAACCACAAACAAAACTACTAGTAATAAACCATTTTTCCATGCCATCCACCATAGAATCACAATGACACACACAACTGAATGAAAACTGTCAAAGAAATAATTGAAGACCTCTGAAGGCTACAATACATAGTTCAAAATAACTTTATTCACATCTTCTAATGTATTGGCAAGTACCTCATTACACCACACTGCTTTCGAAAAAACTTGTGACCAAAACCAAAAAAAATACAACCACATGTCAAATGTCTTCAAACATTATACCAAATGCAATTGCGGAAACAATTTAGATTAATGAAAGAACAATTTTCTAACATTAGAAAATTAACAATGAATTCTAAAATAGATAATGAAATATGCAATGAATTCTAAAATAGATAATGACATATGCAATGAATTTTTGTCTAACTGTATTAGAAAAGATTTACAAGTTCTAAATCAACATTTTTAATTTTCACACTCATCAATATATGGAAAATGCTAGAACACAATTATTTTGGCATTGAATGATTTCCATCAATCACTTGTTCCATATGCAACTCCTTTAGTGCAGACACATGGTTAGCTACATGTACTCTTTAATTGTAACTAACGTCATATACATGCCCTTAGAGTAAAAGGACATAACAAAGGAGTAATTATGAGAAATAAAAAAACTTATTATATTGTCTTCAAAATCAACACGCTACATTCTTATAAATACATGTACTTTTAAGAACAATGCACCAAAAAATAGACTACCCCTAAGACACCTACGATGTATATACAAACAACAAAGATGGCAATGCAACACTAGATTTATACATGATATACTACCTTTAAGAGGATTTTCAATTCTAAAATCTCCTTCCATTGATCCCATAAAAAAAATCTCACCATTCAATCTATTGATTCACATGTTGCAACAATATCAACCATTTATTAATAGCATACGTAATCAAGGATGAAAAGTAGATCCGCTTACAGTCATCATAGTTGGTGCTAAAAGAACAACACATGCTACATCAAAGAAGCAATCAAAACTATTTTCAAACTTCCCAAAATTATCTTTAAACGTACAATTAAAGCAATAAACACCATAGCTACACAACATGATTTTTCAATTTTATTACACAAAAAATAATTTGAAAACATCCGGCAAATATTATCAATAGACATGACTTAAAACAAATAACAATAAGGAAAAGTAATACTCAATTATTAATTATTATAACTATTCACTTAAGTGACTTAGGTTGATTTCATGTAATTTTAGAAGTACAATTTATGTAGTCTCAAGAGTGCAATTCATGTAACCTCAAAAATACAATGCATGTTGTCTTAAAAGTGCAATTCACTTGAAAATGTATAACTAAAAACATTTGCATCAAAAATAAATTTTAATTTATTAGGAAAAAATGATGGATTGGTCAAATAAAATGAACTTAAAATTTTTTACTTTCATTGAATTCTAGAACCCTATCCTCCATAATTATTCAAACCATCTAAGCTAAAATTGTATTCAACAAATTTTGAAGCCAACATCATCGTCTTCGAAAGATTATTTTCAACCCACACATCACTTAAATTTGTTTGTACAATACCCACTGATAAGTTTTCGTTCATTCAACATGTTTAAGAATTGAATCAAAAAATTTCACTTGTTTTTAAATTTAAAAAAAAATTTAACTATATACAACCATTTGCAATGTAAAACTTTACTTCTTTAGACAATTTTTGGATGAAATATTAAAAATATATATTTAACTTTGATTTAAATTAAACATTTTTTAACTAAATACTTCAAATATTGCTATTTTAGTTAATATGACTCCAAAACTCATGATTTTTTTTGCACGTGATTCTAGAGAGGATTTGCATTCTCTCCATTGAAAGTTTAGATAACCCATAAGTAACAAAATTTGTATTCATAGTTGTTTGAATTAAGGGTAAAAAAATGAAGGTTTGAATTTTAAATAAAAATAGATTACAAAATATATGTATATTACCAAAATTCAATTGTGTGTGTTTCATGGCTTGTGCACAACATCTTTTAAACTTTTGGCTCAAAGCTTATAACTTTTGTGAATTTCATTGGCAAATCTTTGAAAAGCTGAATGAACGTAAACTTATTGGTGGGTATTGTACATATGCTACTAAGTTTATATTAATTACAATGCTACATGGTTATTGTGGAAAAAAATTCCATCTTAAAAATTTTAAAAAATTGGTTTTTGCATTAATCATATAAACTTCTTTCTTAGTGTACAATTATCTTCATAAATTTGAACTTATTCTTATTGACATAATTTTCATAGTTGAGGGCTATTTCTTTTCTAATAGACATTATAAATTTTTGGTGGTCTTAAAAAAATTCCAATTTTTTTGCATTAAATTATATATGCTTTTTTTCTACATCTATAAGTCTTTTCATAAAATTCAGAGTTAATTTAATTTTTGACGAATTTTCATGACTAGAAGCTATTTTTATTCCAATAGACTTTGAATATTTTTGGAGATCTTTAAAAATAAAATAAAAATTGAATTTTATTGTTGTAGATCAAGGAAGCTTCTTTCTACATGTATAAATTTTCTATGAAAAGAATATAACTTTAGATAAGCTCCATAGTATGAGGAACAATTTATTATAATGAAGGTATTTAAAAGTAGAATAATATTACATGTTGCATGCAAACGGAAGGAACCAAAAACAACGAGGTAATTTGCACTAACGAGAGGCGAACCCAGTGGACCCCCTATCGGGTCAACACGTCAACTCTCTCGAAAACCTCGTGCGTGGCCAAATAGTAGTAGGGTGCAAGCAATTCAAGGCTCAAGTAAGCCTCGCCCAAAATTTCTTTATATATATATGTTAGTAGATTGTGGAATTAAAGTAAAAGAGTGAGTAAAAGAGGGTGTTTGTTTTGTTTGGACTTACAGTCATCTAAGTGTGTACCGAAGACATTTTTGGTACCATTAGAAAGTGCTCAATGAAAAAGGATACACGGACTTTGTTTTATAGTGTTTAGACTTATGTTGCAACAATCATGGAATTTCAAAGTATTCAAGGCTACAAATAATTAGGAAAATTAGAATAATAAAAAGTAAAAGAGACTTCAAGATAATTGCTACTACTACCACTTTTACTAAACTATTACTAATACTATTGGACTATTACTTATAGGATCCTATACACGTGAGACATTTTCGGCCAACCGCACAAGCTACACTAGTATAAATCAAAAGAGAGTGTAGGAATATATATATATATACTTTTTATTCTTGCATACAAATAAAAAGGAGAGTATACCTATATATTCAAAAGAAGAAGAAGCTAAATAATAGAAAGAGAATGATCCAAAATACCTAGTCAACAAGGGTAGAATTACATTAGTTTCTTCAACAAAACTTATAGAAAATTGTTGAATTATACTCCCTCCGTCCCATAATGATCTTCTTGTTGGCCTTAATTTTTAGTTCCAAAATGATCTTCTTGTTGTATGTGAATGTTTTAACCATAAGGGCCAAAACAAGCACAAAAGTGGGTTGTGGGTGGGTGCAACTAAACTAACCTAATGCCTTCAAGACTTTAAACTCCAACCTAAATCACCACATCTAATCATAACATACACAAACATAACAATAACATAACATCATAACATACCACACTCACATCACATAGAAAGCATGCATCAAATCGAACAACCATAATAAGAAATGCAATCAAAGTTACAATTAATCAAGAAAACAATAAAAAGAAACATCAAGAGACGCCAATCTTCAGGGGCAACGGACCCTCTGAACTAAAATGGTCACCACCACTTTGTCCTAATATCAAATCAAGCGTGTGATAACTTTCTCAAAAACCAATGCAAAGATCTATCTTGTGCTAAATCTCAGCCCCATCGCCCTTCAGAGCTATTCACGGTCGCCCTCCAAAATTGCGGCTCCAATTTCAAAGGGGCTTGGACCTTCTCTCATAAGAACTCTTGCCACTAGCCCGTCCTAGCTTCAATTGGCGCGCATGATAGCTTTTTTAAAAGCTAGCGCCACGATCTGTCTTGTGCTAAAATCTCAGCCCCATCACCCTTCGAAACCGCTCACGGTTGGCCTCCAAAGCCACAACTCCAATTTCAAAGGAGCTTGGACCTTCCCTCACAAGAACGCCTTCCACCCGCGCGTCCCAACTCTAATTTGCGTCTATGATAACTTGTTAGAAAGCTAGCGCCACGATCAACCTTGTGCTGAAATCTCAGTCCCATCGATCTTTGGAGCCGCTCGCAGTTGCCCTCTAAAGCCGTGGCTTCAATTTCAAAGGCGTTTGGACCCCCACTACCAAGAACGCTCGCCACCGGCGCGTCCTAGCTCTATTTGGCACGGCATGATAACTTCCTTGAAAGCAAGCTTTACGATCTGTCTTGTGCTAAAATCTCAGCCCCATCGCCCTTTGGAGTCGCTCACAGTCGCCCTTCAAAGTCGCGCCCTAGCTACACTCCTCTACTCTCATTCCTAGATCTATTTTGGCATGGCTCCGCCCTCACTCCTCTCTCTCCCACACACACACAAATATAAGCAAGAAAACAAGGAAAGAAGGGAGGTCAACGACCTTCCCTTCTCAACCAATGGATGAAGAATTCAAATTCTTTATCCTCGAACTAACAATGGGCTCGAAGGGCAACCATAACCTAAAACTAAACCCCACGGGTTATAATAACATATAAAGAGGCCACATGGGCCTTGTTACCTAGAATTGGACCTCACGGGTCTAATCCAAATACGCCCCACAGACTAAACATCATAGAATTAGGCCTCACGGTGTCGGGAAGAGATGAGTGCGCTTAGGGAACACACGGGGTGTCTGGCTGCAAGTTGTTGAGTGCTAATCGATAATTGTCGAAAACTCGAATCTTCACTTGATCTTCTCTTGAGTCTTCACTTCAATCTTCTGTTGGCCTATCCTATGGTGGCTCTGTAGGAATAAGGGTAAGGGTGTGTTATAAAAAACAAATCCTCGGACGGGTAAAACAGGACGGCCAGACCACGAGCTGAAACCGTCCGAAATATTGGCTCCTAAATTTCAAACCCACGGTGACCAGAAAGCGCCTTTCACCAGTGGGAAC